>QKWP01001140.1:1801-98123 GCA_003550325.1 Gigaspora rosea | reverse complement strand
AGTTTTTATAGTATCAACTTTTGCGGGGGCGGGGTCTATTCTGCGGGGGCGATCACAAATTGGCCAATCAAATCACGTGTAAACAATAAGTAAAATAGGGTCGCGAAGATAAAAACAACTATATCTTATGTTCTACTGGGCCAATTTTAATGATTCGACCACCGTTAGAATCAGAAAAACCTCCTCTACAATTTTATTTAAAAATTTAATATGGTTACTTAATAAAAAATTTCTTTATTATTAAATATAAAATTTTTAGTAACTAGTTTATTAATAGAAATGATCTACATACCCTCCACCCTTAAACCTGATGTTAAAGTTTTTAAAGCACAGCTTACTGAATTAATTGATCTGAGATTTCAATTAAATTATGGTATTATTGTCGATATATTCCACCTTTTTTAAAGTCGGTTAGATGATATTGGAAAAATCTTAATAGATTCTTTCACGGAAATTTAAACAAGAACCACAAGATTCTTTGTTACAAAAATGTTTATTTGAAGCACTAGATCTTGCTAAATTAAAGAACTCAAATATAATGAAGTTCTTTTACAAATATTTATGATACCTAATACGGCTGAAAACGAATTCAATGAAGCTTTTAACTTTTATTCAAATAGTTTAAATAATTAAGATCTTTGTTAGGGCACGATTGGCAATATATTTTCGAATTTCTTAATGATAGAATTGACTAAGTTTTAGTCGATTAAAATCATCTAAAACAAAAAAATAACAATTATCCGAATTGTTCCGAGATAAATTATAAGCGAACATATATGTCGAACATATATGACGAGCGCAGTTAATCGAATTAAGTCTATAGTAGACACAGACCAATCCATTCTTTGGCTAATACTATTTAAAACATATATTTACTTAATACTGCATATTAAACGATTAATTGACTTAATAATCGACTAAAAGAAGACTAAAATTTTAGCCAGTAAAACATACGATTTTTATTGAATTAACTAATCACACTAAATCGTAATTAGGCCGCTCAAAGTTGATTAGTTGGTTAACGTCAATATTTTGGGCTCAGGCACGAGGGGGGGGGATTTAAACAAACACATATGTTCCCAAGAATATTTGATCAAATCTTATTGGTCAACCTTAATCACATGATTAATGAAGTTTATGCTGTGCTGTGATTGGCTTGTTTAATTTTGGGGGGAACAGTTAACCGAGAGGGGGGGATGACGTTAACCAACTAATCAACTTTGAACGGCCTTATGTAAGAATTAAACGTATGGGCAAAATTTACAGTCTGAACATAGTGATTATTAAAATTTATAAAATAGTTATGATATATAAAAATTAGACTATACTGTATATAGAATTAAGCAAAAAAAACCTATTAATATTTATGATTTATTTTTGTATCAATATGTATAGAATTTAAAAATCTATAGACAATCACAAACACAAATTAAGTAATACTATTTTAGATCATCACAAACACAAATTACCAGTAATACTATTTTAAATAATCACAAACACAAATTAATACTATTTTAGATAATCACAAACACAAATTAATACTATTTTAGATAATCACAAACACGAATTATATAATCACAAACACAAATTCTAAAAATCTTATAGCTAAGAAATTAGTAAAGATGTAAATTATGAAATATAAAATTTATTTTTTAATAAATTATAAATAGATTTAAATAATTTTGTAAAAAAAAAATTTAAAATTTGCAAATTTTGTTTGATTTGAATTTTTAATCTTATTATAAAGATCCTGTTAATGTCTATATAATGTATCACATCATAGTGACCTTTTACCATGTGCCATTCCTTGAATGGATATAAATTATAACTCCTAAGGTCGTTTAAAGATTTCATTAAAAAGATTGAAAATAAACATTTGAACTTTCGCCTTTTTCAAATTTTGTATTCTAAAAAAAGTTTTACAATTATGAACCAATTTACAAATCGCGCTATCAATGGTCAATTTCAAAGATCTCATAATACTAATGGTCAAATTCGTGGCCAACTCTAAAGAGTTTTAAAAATTGGAATAAGACAGATCACGACCTCAAAACATTGTGAGTATCATAGTCCATGTGTCTTCGTTGCTATTCAACGGTTCGCAGGTTTGGTTGAAGGGTTAAATCCATTTTTCAGTTGCAATATGCTAAAAATATCTTAATGCTTATTCGGGAATTTTATTCTAATAACCAAAACATACGCATAAATGATATTATTTAACATAAAGGAGCCTTTTAAGACAATTTTAATTAATTGTAACCAAGTTTATTTTTGAAGTGCCATTATTAAATTATTTATTAGGCGAGACCAATTTGATTCGGTGGTTTACATTACATCTCTACTTCAAAAGGGGGGGGGGAGGGTTTTTAGAGGGTTTACATAGTAAAATTTTCAAAATTTTTTTTTCAAAAAAAAATTTTTTCCGAAATGTTCCGTTCAATATAAAAATTTTCCGAAATGACCCGTAATCCTTATGTTATTTACTAAAATTTTTTTTACTATGAGGGAGGGGGGAGGAGAGAGGAGAGGGAGGGGTAATGTAAACCACTGAATCAAATTGGTCTGGCCTTATCCAATCAAATATCTAAATAAGTGACAAGTAGGGATGTTACAGTGCACAGACTGCCGAAAGAAAAACAAAACACGGCGATTTGCATCACATGATCAATAAAACCGTCGTTCATATTTTTGTCAAATTTGCAGATCATTTGACCACATTTAAAGTTGGTTTGTTCTAGATCTGGCCAAATGATCTGCAAATTTGACCAGAATTATTACCGATTTTGTTTATTTGGGGCAGTGATATAAATTGGATCGGCACAGTAGGCGCAGCGCACATAGATTTAAATTTGCGCATATACCGAGGCTCCCTGTATATATAACGCGCATATAAATTTTTTTTTGAAGCATGTTTTTTTTGCGTTTGCGCCAATAAAAATTTTTTGAATTTATAACACTGTTTGGGGGGACGTCTAAAGCGGAGGAAACCATGTGATCAACCGTCAATCAGAATATAGAATTTTGAGAAATAAATGCAAAAAACAAAAAACGGCAGTCTAAACCTACCTCGATGTGTTAACAGTTAAGCAAATATGTCGGAAGGCAATTTTGCTTATAATATAGGACGACCCAACCCTAAAGTTAATTGAAAAATTATTAAATGATTTGCCTCCGCTTTAGACGTCCCCCTTATTTGTAATATTCTGTTACCCAATTCTGTCAAAATTGCAGATCATTTGACCGGAATTAAAATTGTTTTGTTATAATTCTGGCCAAATGATCTGCAAATTTGGCCGGAATTATGAACAAGGTATTTCTCAACCGGGTTTAAACATCGGCTAAAAAATTTTCAAATCATGTGATATACATTAATTTATATACTCATTATTGTTATATTTATCATTATTGTTTACTTATATCATAAAAAAGTTTTATTTAAAAATGATTAATCATACAAAGTTACATGATTTGAAAAATTTTTTAGAGGCGGATTGATTTTCTATTTATCAGATGATACAGATACACCGATATGAATTTTAAGCAATAATTATTCATTTATTAGCCAGAATATTAAGAATTTGGCATCGGTCATAATCTTGACCGGTCGGTCAAACCGCTCTGACCGGCTAATATCGATCACGGTCATTGACCGGTCATGACCGGACCGTGCCCATCCCTAGTCAGAGTCCAAAATAATATATTCTGTGAAACATTGGAAAAAATGGAAAAACATCAAACATATTGTTTAAAATATCTAGTGTAACTGTGTTTGGGAAGCACAGGTTTTTTTCTAACAGCTGCCCTGCCTTGATTAGTGCGTCGGGGCACGTCGAGTGTAACTCGGATTGCATGAGGAAAGCATCTTGCTGCGTTGAGAATACAAAGTAAATTCCAATTATACAATATAATTGGAAATTTTGCTTTGTATTCTCAACGCAGGAAGATATTCTCCGCATGCAATCCGAGTTACACTTGACGTACCCCCGACGCACTAATCAAGGCAGGGCAGCTGTTAAAAACCTGTGTTTGTTTGGGATATTGAAACATAATGAATGCGTAGCGTGTCCCCAACCATTATGATTGAATATTACAGGATTTCTATAAGAGAGAGCTAATGATCGTGTGCCTTAATGAAGGAAATGATGAAGACAGGCTTCTTTTCCTTATTAAAATAGTTCTTCGCTTTTACAGTTTTATATACTTTGATTAATACGAAAGTGACACTTTTTAAGCCTACTATATACTTTTGCAATCACGATACTAATTTAGTCAGACGATCAAATTTCACCAGAAATGGAAAGTTTATAAAAGTTTACTACATTACATTGGCCAAAATTTAAACACGGTCATATAATTTACAGGTTTTCAAGATGTGACAAACGGGTTTGAAAACTCTGGAATCTGCGATATATTTCAGTATTTTGAATTTCCCATGATATGATGATCAACATCTTTCAATCATACAAAATGGTCAAATAAAAAGCTAGGCAAAATGTTTAAATTGAGGTTTATTGCTAAAAAAAATCTTAAAAGAATTACAAATAACCACCATTGTTTGTCAAGGAAGCAGTTAACATGGTTAAGTTGCACAATTTAAATCACATAAGTAGTTGCGCAACGTTGTCGCGCGAAACCAGGAACGGGGAAATTAGTATATCGGATATTAGATATTATAAAGCGAATTTTTTAAATGTAGTTTCACCATATCAGATTCTAATAAACGCACACATGATTTACCCATTGTAGTTACTCAGATACGCTTGCCAACAGTTTATGGTGGTTAATGTTGACTTATAATTAAGTGCAAAATATATATGTTCGGTGTCAATTTACATTATTAATTGACATACGACATTATAGTGTATGTCTTTTTGTAATCAGTAAACTAATTGTCCTTTATATAATAAATATTTCTAACGGATATGTTCACAAAGTTCACAAACATAAATCTAAAAAAAAAAAAAATGTATATATAAATACATTTAACAAGTTTCTGTATTTCACTACACAGAAATATATCGAACATAGCACAGTAGCCAAAGCGAATGTAGCATAGTATTTAGAACTGAACATAGCATAGTAATTAGTAAGTAGTCAGAACTAGATATAGCATAGTAGTTAGAATTGGACATAGTATGATAACTACAGAATTAGGGCTAGATGGGGCATGTTTGTTAAGAATTTAATGTAGCGTAGCTGTTAGAGCTAGATATTAGAGTTAAACATGGCATAGTTGTTAGAGTAGTTAGAGCTGAACGTAGCAGGGTTGTTAGAGCTAGACGTAGCACAGTAGTTAATACTGAATATAGCATGGCAGTTAGAGCACAGTAATTAGGCTCTGGGTATGATACGGTTGTTAGAACTGATATAGCACAATTGTTAGAGCTAGACATAACATGGTTTTTAGAACTAGATATAGTATGATTGTTAGAACTAAACATAGTATTGTTGTTGTTGTTAGAGCTGGATGTAGTATAGTTGATAGATTCTGAATATAGCGTGGTAGTTAGATTCTGGGCATAGCAAGGTTATTAAGTTCTGGACGTAGTATGGTAGTTAGACTAGATATAGTGCAGTAGTTAGAACCGAACATAATGCAGTAGTTAGAACTGAACATAGCACGGTATTTAGATTCTGAGGTATAGAAATTAAATTTTAGACATAGCATAGTTGTTAGAATTGGACGTAGTACGATGTTAAAGCTGGACATAGCACAATTTATCAAAGCTAGACATAGCATGGTTGTTAGATTCTAGATTTAGCATGGTAGTTAGATTCTGGAAGTAGCATAATAATTAAATTCTAGATATATCACAATAGTTAGATTTGAAATATATATAGTAATTAAGTTCTAGATGTAGTGCAGTAGTTAGTAGTTAGATTCAAAATGTATATAGCAATTAGGTTCTAGATGTAGTGCAATAGTTAGTAGTTAGATTTGAAATATATATAGTAATTAGGTTCTAGATGTAGTGCAGTTGTTAGTAGTTGAATTCGAAATGTATATAGTAATTAAATTCTAGACATAATACAGTAGTTAGCAGTTAGATTCGAAATATATAGTATATAGTTAGATATAGTAATTAGATCTAGATGTAGTGCAGTAGTTAGTATGTAGTTGAATTCGGAATGTATATAGTAATTAAATTCTAGACATAGTACAGTAGTTATTAGTTAGATTCGAAATATATAGTATATAGTTAGATATAGTAATTAGGTCTAGATGTAGTGCAGTAGTTAGTACGTAGTTAAATTCGAAATGTATATAGTAATTAAATTATAGCATAGTACAGTAGTTAGCAGTTAGATTCGAAATATATAGTTAGATATCTAGATATAGTGCAGTAATTAGTACGTGTTGAATTCGAAATGTATATAGTAATTAAATGCTAGATATAGTACAGTAGTTAGCGGTTAGATTTGAAATATATAGTATATAGTTAGATATAGTAATTAGGTCTAGATGTAGTACAGTAGTTAGTACGTAGTTAGATCCAAAATATATGGTATACTGTATATAGTTAGATATAGTAGTCAGATTTGAAATGTATATGTAGTATATATATAGTTAGAATTGGGATACGGTAGTTATAAAGTATTTTTTATGTTTTTTTTAATCTATATATATTATATAAAGATGAATATGTATGTTGGATAACTAATTTTGAGATTTTGGTTAGTGATATTTTTTAATTTTGTTACTAAATTAATATATTACTTAACTTTATAATATACCTGTTAGCAAAGCGATGGGTTATATATTAGTTACTTATAAAAAATTTTATATATATAAAAAAAACCTCCGGGCGGCCGGGTCCAAAAATTTTTCAAATATTATATAAACCAGTTTATTTATTTGTATCGCCTAAATATTTAATTGATTCAATTTTATTATGTGAATCTTAAATTAAATTAAATTTATTGGTCGATATATAGATCGCTAATCATGTGATCAACTTGCGATATCGCAAGTTGTGATGTTTAACAAAATCCTATATTAAAATTAGGGGTCTGCAACCTGGGCTCATGCTCATGCCCAATAAAGAATCCAGGCATAGGCATGGGCCTGAAGACTTAGGTATGGGCATAGGCATAGGCATAAAACTTTGGCATGGGCATAGGCATAGGCAAAAAAATTTGGCATGGTTCATGGACACGGGCATAAAAATTTGGCATGGGCATGGGCATGGGCATAAAAATTGGCATGATATAGGCATGGGCATGGACATGGGCACAGGCATTGGCACAGGCACGGCATGGGCATGGGCATAATCATTTGATACTCTAAATTACAGCTGTTTTCTTAAATTTTGGACACATGAAAAATTGCCTATGACCGAATTGATAAGTTTTTGATATCGGCTGACATCAGTAACTTATTGATTCCAGCTTAGTAACTTATCGATTCGGTCATCAGAAAACTAGAATTTATAAAAACAGCTATAACAAAGATATACACATTATTGCGTAATTGCTTATTACCAAAATCACAAACTTATTGAATTGGCCAAATAATCATTCAGTCAATGTTTCACCAGATGTCCCAAAATTTATGAGACAGCTGTAATATAAATAAAATAAAAATTATAGAAAATATGTTCTCTACGATTATGTACAAATTATTTCTAATAAAATAAAATTATATAGCAAATATTTATAGCCTTTTTCTTAAATCAGTGAATGTTTTTTACTGCAGATAAAGCAATATTAGATGAGGCAATACAATGCAAGAGAGAAGAAAAACCAATATAAGATGCAAGATATATGCAAAGAATTGTTATACTATTTATACTTTTTTTTATTTTCTCTTTTTTTTTTTTTTAATTCGATCATTTATTAGCACATAACATGATTACTTGCGTAATTTTAGCCTAAATACTAATCAAACACAATTATTTGAATCATTTGTTTAAAATTTAACTCAATAACTTATTTAAGGACGTTCTCAAGTATCTCTCTCAGTAATTTAACAAAAAGATAGCCTGGTCAACCAACTTAATCAGATCCTTTGTTGAGTCTATTTGAAATGTATTGAGAATGTTCTAATACGATCGCTTATGTCGCTTATTGATTTAACTCAAATTCATCATTTATTGGTCATTTAACTCGATTGCACATCCAACATGATCATTCATTTGGTATTTAATTTGATTATCTATTTAGTATTTTAATACAATCACTTATCTAATACTTATATATTTATTTAATAAGCTTAATCACATCTCTAACATAATTTGCTTATTTAGCTTTAGCCCGAATACTCATTCAATACAATACTTATTTGAGATTTAGCTCGATCACTTATCTTACTTGGCGCTTAACTGATTACTTATCTTATTTGGCGTTTAACTTGATTATTTATTTTATTTAGCATTTAAATCAATCACTTATTTGGCATTTTATTTTGATTACTTATTTTTCTTTTACATTTAATTGATAATTTATCTAAGGCGCTCTCAAGTATTTCTCTAATACGCATATTCAACAAAGGATCTTGCCATCTGATTACACAGACCTTTGTTGAGTTTATTAAGAAAGATACTTGAGAGTGCTTTAACATAATCGCTTACCTCGATCATCTATCTAATATGATCACTTAACCTTATTATTTTAGGATTTAACTTGACTATTTATTTTAAGCACACGTGAACTAAGTTGTCGGTAAAGTGATTGTCGGTGAATTGATCTGGAAACCTTTAATTGTGCTGGGCATTGTACTAGACACTTGTGCTGGACACTTGTGCCTGCATTTGTGCCCGGCACTTCGTGCCCATGTCTTAGTAGTGCCTGACATTTTGTTCCCATGCCTTTAATAGTGCCTGGCACAAGTGCCCATGCCTACAATAGTGCCCGGCATTTTTATGCCTATAGGCATTGGCATGGCATGAGGCACAAGTGCCCGGCATGATGCCTATATGCCTGGCATGGGCATTTGCAGACCCCTAATTAAAATGTATCTGTGCAAAATAATTAAATTATAATAAATTTTTAATACCCGAAGCAGAGCGAGGGTTACTTTGCTAGTCATATAACTATGCGAAATATAGGCTAGCGCGAGAGGCACATCTCTAATTGTAATCTTTAGATACAATAACATTATGGTATTTTGATATTACAATATTACGGCATTGGCATTACGGCATTATGGCATTGTGGCATTGCGGTATTACGGCACAAAATAATTACGGCAAAAAATTATGGCAATGCCGTTGCCATATTAATTTGCCAAATTAAATTCTACCACCAACTATAGGTCAGATACTGATACCAAGAATCGCATATTCACGTATTGGTATGAATACCAATAAAGGTTATATTGTTAATTTTTTTTGTTAACCTTTTTTAGTATTGTTTCGGGTACTACAAATTTCACAAGGTCTTTTTATCAAATCAGGTGCTCAGAATTGTACACACCACATTTCTTGCCTGTGGACAAACAAAAATAGTAAGCGGCTCATTACGAAAGAAAAAAATCAAGAAATGCTCAAGTTGATAAACAGGTAAATTTAATACTCAAATTAGAAAAAAATCGAGATATAGCCTGCTACATATAACTCCATGCTCAAATTAGGGAAAATCCCATACGCAATTTCTAATTATACATATACATATATAGACTTATGACATCACTTGGCCACGGCTTATATAAAAACCAATTTATAAAATGCTATTGATTTGTAACTAGCGATGTAATAAGTATGCATCTATAATAAATATAGAAAAAAATTTTCGCTCAAATCTTTGACGATCAGTGATTATCATTTCATCAACCCGATAAAAAATCCTATGAAAAATAAAAAATTCTAAAAATTTAGTGAATATATGTGAAAATTTGCATTGGACCACTGATATTTATACCAAAAATCAAGCTTTTACTATCATTTATTATAACATCTGTAAATTAGTATGGTCCCGGGTTTTATTTTCATTCGTTATACTATACATACGAAGTGCTGGTGCGTTAAGTATTGAGACAGTATTTTAGATAATATATGCTCACGTGTACAAGCACACATGCATAAGGTGTGAAAAATAGCATGCGAAAAATAGGCAACGCATAACAATATGTGACGAACAGAGTCACGTGGACCAATCAAATGTTGAGAATCGCACAGACACATTAACTTGCCTGTAAACCATACACTACGTTGTACGTTGTACAAACTCCGTTCCTGGTATATGCACTGTAAACTACAATAAATGTGGCAATGGGCGAGATGGCAAATAGTTGCGCAATAAAGTAAATCAGACGATAATAAAGTCTTGCAAATATTTGGTGATCAAAAAAGATTTAAATACAGGCGTACATGAAATCCTAGTTATGTAAAAAATTAAATCACAGCCTAAATTTGTCTTCAGTGTACACTTGATTGATTATATGGAACCGGACACAAAGTGAGGTACCCTTATGCCAAGAAAATTGCAAATCACTTCCGATGCGGCACCGGATGCCAACCTTTCGTGTAACAAAATTCAAAAACTTCAAAAGATTAATAGCAAGATAGTAAAATTTTTTCTTATTATAATTAAAGTAATTAATAAGATTATATAAGTTTTTATTAAAAATATTTTTTAGTAGCAAAATCATCCGATTTGGATTACTGGATCACAAGATACGGCTAACGGTCATAAAACGGTTGACCGAAATCGACCGACCGAATATTCCTTGTCAAATTTTAGTATAGGCCGGTGCAAAAATGTAGATACACCAATACGGTGATGATAAAAAATTTTTTTTACCAAGTTAATACAAGTATTTAAAATTTTAATTTATTATTTTGGTTTTTAAGTTTATTTTAATATAATTTTTATTAAAATTTTAAATTGAAAAAAAATTTTACTAGGGAATGATTTTCTCGATTTCAAGATCTTTGTTATCGTTTTCAACAAAAGCAACGTATTCATTCATATTTCTTATATTCCTTTGCCCTGGTGAGCGATTTTCTCCAAAGATTCGTGACAGTTTTAGAGCTAACCTTTTCAGTAAATGCTTCGAATGATTTGTTTCGAATAGAAAGCACTAAAACGCCATCTCAAATAACAGCCACGAAAAGCTACATTTTCTGCTGACTTATGCAATATATTAAAACGTTCCCCATGCCTGTAATAATATCCTAAAACATGTAAAATTCAAAGTAACTGCCGTTTTGAAAACTTATGACCTTCTTCTTCAAGTTTCTGCTGCAGTACAGGTGTAGAAAGGGGGAGTTTGCAAAAATAACCAAATTGCGTATAACTTCAGCAATATTTGGATTAAGTTCTTTTTTCGGGCGGCCAGGTAATTTGGGTGCTGTTAATTATTTATTTTCACTCTTATATTACCCACGCAACCGTAGTCTTACCAATTCCTAGAACCGTGGCAACAAGCTTGCGTAGTTGCACATGTTCTTGTTGCTTCTGGCCTTGCCGATACTCCAAAAAGTATTGACGGGTGCTAAAAATTATCCTTTTTTTATTAAGAATTATTGGGCTTTGGTCTATTTTCAAAACGTCCATTTTTGATCAAAAAAAAAAACCTTAAATTAAGATTATCGATTATACTTACCTTTTTTGTAATTTTTAGTCGCACATAAATTAATTGTCAAATTTTCTATCAGTGAAGAATTTTAGGTACCATACCGATTTTCGTGTATCTACGTTTTTGCACCGGCCCATATAAACTATAAACTTTTCAATTTTAAGCTAGCACCTACCCTATCTTCAAATCAGGAAATTTTGGGGTTACGATTTATATGTAATTCTGATTTGTAAATCATTTAATTAATGCCCATGTTCAATACACTAATGTTTAGTTATTTTAATTATCCTATTTTAAAAACTAGTAAAGTGTATTTTCGGATAATTTAGAACATGTCATACTAAAATAGATATGTAGTTGATGAAATTAAAAAGAATAATTATTAGATTGAATACGTATTTTTATGTGAAGGCGCGAATATCCTATTCTTTTGATGTAAAGTATCTCCCTTTTATATTATTTGATAAAAACACGGAAATAATAAATATTGTGAAGTTGTATATTCTGAAAGTAGCAACCTTAATAATTCTAAAAATTGCAGGAATCACCGGGAGTACATAAAAAATAAGGAACAAATAACAGGCGTATAACATATATTACCGAATATCCCATATCTTTTTTGCGATAGTTCACTAAACATACTAAATTTAAGCGCTCCAACAATTATTAAAAGTAGGCCCAACCCAACAGAGACAAATATGAATTTCAAACAAATAGCACATGACGAACTGCTATTTGCCCAACAGGCTTTATCAAATTTTTGGTGATAACCAAGATGGCGCTAATTCCTATAATTATTACTTATGCTTTAATCAGTTCATAAATAGCAAACAAGGAAATAATTATAAATTTGTATGGTGTCAACAGCCTAACCTTAATATAATTTATGGAAAAATTGAATAGACCTTGATCAAATTATTTGATATACTTAAAAAAATCAAAGGATGTTTTGAGACAGTCCACCAGTGATTGAAGTATGAAGTTGATCTAATAATTATGTCCTGGGCAGTTGTGTATCAACAGAAATTTCATTTCTGATTATACGAAACTGCCCAGGATATAACTATTGCTTACAGTATTTTCCTAAACGTTGGTTAAAAATTTTCAATGATATATTTATCTTCAAGGGGTAAAATAAGATTAATACGTATAATAAAAATTTAAGGTTCAAATATTGGTAATTTCATTAAGCGTGATACACCAATGTGATACATGTCATTTAAAATTGCATATCACCTAATTTTTATAAATAACCCCCCTTAAAAATTATTTATAATAATCCTTATGTTTTAAGCTTTTAAATCCAAAAAACAGTAGGTCAATATGACTTCTCATTATTGAGAATCGGCCATTCAAAGTTATCCAATTGATAATTAAAAAATTGGAAATATTCGATTATCTTAATTCTCCACTATGTGAAGTCGATCAAAAAACATCATCATACGATGCTACTATGCAAGCGTATAGCCTAGCATTATAGGTGAAATTGTAACTGGTAATCTGCTTCATTTTTTATATAAAACAGTGCGCTGTAGATATAGAAATGTGATCAACAATTTCCTTAATTTTCCAATAAAAATTGATAGCCGTGATTTCGCCAAAGATATTAACAATAAAATCAAAAAAATATATTTTTTTTTTTTTAGATTTAAGTATTTCAGGTCATGTAGGAACAAAAACCATCGCAAAAGCAATTTAAATTTAATTTTTTTTGCATTAACTATTTTAGTAAACTTAAACAACCCGAAAAATGTACCGCAATTATATCACTAAAAAAACTTAAAATCGGCCAAAAAGAGGTTTTATTAATATGCAAACCTCTCACAAAATTTTAATTAAAATTGTTCTAGTAGATTTTGCGGGTCTAAAAATAACAAGACGGTTAAATTTGACCCAGTGGATCGCTCACAATTGATCTTCAAAGGGTGTCCGATTTTTTGTTTACGTGGTCTAAATGATCTGCTAAGTTCAAAGATCGTATAGAAATATCGCCTAAAGTTTGATTCGACATTGTGAATGTTCCACTGGGTCAAATTTAATTATCTCACCACCTTTAGAATGGCAAAAACTAGATTAATAATTTGATCTAAGTATTAAAAAGGTTTACATAAAACTAATCGATTTTTTTTTGTGTATTTGAGTTTTATTAATCACATGATTTTGCTTTCTCTACTTACTTTTCTTAGACAACGAAATAGTATAATTTTGAAAGGATCAATGCAAGCTGTAGTATTCGCATGTGCATGTATATGCAATAATGAATTTGTTTGCACTATACCTTAAATTATCTCTTTCTTTTTTCAAAAAATTTTTTATTTTCACAATTGTTCAATTTAATATGGCCCAAATCGAGCGTACTCTAATTTTCCTAACTTATAATGAAAAGATAATGGTATTATCTGTTCACCGTTATCTTCAAAAAAATATGCCCAAACTAAAGTCAAAGGAAACCACCAATCTTCGTAAAGAAGTTTCCTTGGCAACAGGAGTTGGTGAAGCAACCGTCGCCCGTTTAGTTGCTGATTTTAATAGGACTGGAAAGATTGTATTATCAAAACAAGGTCAACGGGCTCCCAAAGAGTTTCAAGCAGAATATGTGGATAAAATTCACAACCTAGTTATTTCTGCAAATCGAAGTGGCTTTCCTCTTTCCCTTAAATTCCTTATCCAAGAATTATTTGAATCGGGCTTTAAAAGGATTTCGAAATCACAACTCTCACGTCATTTAAAAAAGCTTGGATATCATTATGGCAAGGGAGAGAGACAAAATATTCTTCATGAAGCCCCTCAGAATATTGCGTATCGGGCGCGATATCTTCGTTGGCGATTTGAAAATATCCAAGGACAAAATGACGTCCCTACTCTTCCAGAAGTTTTTCTTGATGAATCGTATTGCCATATGCTCCATAATTGTAATTTGACCTGTGTTCAGAAAAATGGTGTGGTTTATGAAAATGGAAAAGGTAATATGTTGGTTATTTTTGGTGCTATCGTCGTTTTTCGTAATGGAAACACTAACCAAGTGAAGGGGGAGATTGTTCGTGAATCTCTTCTTATTTGGGACCCTACTACAAAGCCACCGACTGGANTTATTTGGGACCCTACTACAAAGCCACCGACTGGAAAGGGAAGGAAGAAAAAGGATGCAGAAGCATGGAAGACAGTTCCAGATGAAGTGAAGGCGGCCGGTATTGTTCCAGATAAAGTGGATTATCATGGGAATTTTAACGCGGAAGTATTTGAAAAAATTTTTAAAAAACTCTGCGAAAATCTTGTTACAAATTATGGACCATGCTCTATTCATATGGATGGAGCAAGATACCACAAACGTCGTGCTGAGGCTGCACCAACTTCTATCTGGAAAAAATCTGCAACAAAAACGTGGTTAGAAGCTCGCAATATTGAATTTGACGAAAGTATAACAAAAGCAGAATTATACGAATTGGCGAAAAATGAAAAACCGTCAATTCCTTTCTCCACCGTCACTATTGCAAAGAATTTTGGTCACCGACTACTTTTTACACCTCCATATCATTGTGAGCTACAACCTATTGAAATGGTGTGGGGAGCTGTAAAAAATAAGGTTGCAGGGGAACGACGGCCACCAAATATTCTTTCTCTTCGAAATACCTTACTTCGTCGTTTCCTGGAGGAAATTAAATCAGATATGGTTGTTTTGTGCTGGAAAAAATGTTTGGATAAGGCGAGAAATTATTGGAAAACGATTGACGATGAAATATATGACGAGAGTGATGATAGTGACAATGAAAGTTTAGATTTTTGCTCAGGGGACGAAGATTTTTGTGATTTTTGTTCAGAAAACGAAAATTTTGACGATCGCTTATAGCCCGTGCGGTGAAATCACTACATACAAAAGTTTTTTTTATTATGTAAATGTTATTTGGGTATTAATTAAAAAATGTTTCTGGAGATATTTTGCATATATTATTTAATTTTCATGAAAATTGAAAAACTTTTTACTAATACGTTTTTCATTTTAATTGCAAGTCAAAAAAATTTTTATGATTTTAAAAAAATTTTAATAAATATTTAATCGCGAATATCGAAAAATCCTTGTTGTTAACCTAACTAAGCTATTAAGTAAAAGTTGTTCGTTATGGTCGAAAATATATAGCCTGAAATTTTGATAAAGATATCTAAAAAATTTTCTCATTAATTTTCGAATTTAATTCGAAGAATCACTATTCGAAATTTTAGTAAATTTTTTTCGCACATCCTTCTTTGATCCGTCTATAAATTTGAAAGTTTTATGAGAAAAATTTTTACATATTAATATCAAATTTTACTATTTTATATTTTGAAATATTTAAAAATTTTTGATTAATAATTTAAATAAGGTTTATTAATAATATTTTATTTATTTTGAATTTTAAAGATTTTAATAAAAAAAAACTAGATTTTTTTTAATAAGTATTTAGATTAAAAATCGTATTAATAAAAAATTATCCGATTTTTACAAAAAATTCTAGAAAATATGTAAAATTTCACTACAAACATTTTTCTATTAATGAGCAAACACAGTTTACATAATAAAAAAAAAAGTTTTATATGTAACGAATTCCTTATTTCGACATTTAGTTTTATTCTTTATAATTTTGCAAATTGATAAAATAGAGTATATAGCTAGTTTGCAATATATATATATGTGTAAGTTTATATTGATATATATTTTTTCCCATAAGTATTGCTTTGTTTTTATACTAATTAATTAGAACATTGGTTATAAATTTTGTTAACATATCTTATACATATATGATGTATCAGAAGTGATGAAATTACCCATATATTGTTATATCATTAACTTTATACTGAACAAAAGCGGATTATTAAAATATTCTTTACCATGCTTTTGAACAAATAAACAAATTTAATTTAGATAATTTTTGAAATTGTCTTCAATTTTTTAATTAGTAAAAAATAAAAAGATTTTACGTTTAATTACAATAAAATTTCGAAGTCGCTAGCGTTAAGCATTGCTAAAGTTATGCCTGTTTAAGATTAATTCGGGCAGTAATTTAAAAATGTACTGTACATAGCAATGAAACTTACTAATAGGTTCTCAAAATTTTCGTAATCCTGTCAATTCACTAAAACAGTGAAAATTATCTTTTATGCCACTGATTATAAAATTCGAATAGCCGCAAATTATGTACCAGCAAAATTGTAGATAATTTTGTGTTAAAACGAAATTTGATTGACTAGAATAACATGTTGAATCAAAATATGGTAGGAAATATATTGAATATCTTTATTATTTATTAATGTGACAAAGTGAACTAATAGGATATTTGTCCCGGTTGCATAAATAAACTTAAAAGCGAGAATGCTACCATAAAATATAATATCATACAACTTTACGATTAAAAAATGGTAATTAAACTTCTAAACTTGTGCTTATGGGTTTAAACAGCTTGTTCCACCAGTTATTAATTGAAATATGACATATAAAGTAATTCATTTTGCATTACCAATGTTTAAAAGTTCATAATATATTAAACATAGTAAAGATGGGTTTCTATGATTGGTTTTGCCAATTAGAACAACAAAAACTTGACCAAATTCGATAAATATTTTTATTTATTTAAAAAATTTTTATCAAATTTGATTACGTCTATTATTGTTTAAAGCTCTTATTATAAAAAATTGATTAATTTCTATTGACTCACTCATATATTTAAAAAAGGTTTTACATTCAGTCTCCCGGTTGTTAAAAAAAGATATGCGTATAATCCTATGTTTGGTTGCTTTAAATCATATCACGATTTTAAGTTTGTTCTAACCGTTAAAAATGAATTTGTGGGATCAAAATTAATTTAAAGTAAATAGTATCCTTTGAATATAAGAAAATTAATGATTCAAAGAAGACAATGCTATGCATTTTATCGGAATTATTGATACTGCAATTCAACGAATTTCTCGACAATTTTCGGAGATATTCATTAGACTCTGAATCTAATAAATATTAAAATAATAATATCCTGCTATATGTTCGCCTTTACTTATTTAAGTATATTTTCGTACCTAGATAGCGGCAACAAACGATTTTTATCATATTTTGTAATGCGGCTATATCTCCAATAATAGCTAAAATATATGTTTTTTATAAATAAAATATTGATTAAATATTTTTTTTATCGATGTATTTTTTGTTGCAGTAAATCTTAGGAGTATAAACATTTATTGATAAAAAATTTTCTTTAAAAGTAAAACAGGCATTCGGAAATGTCCAGCTATATATATATAAATAAAAAGCAATAAAAAAGACCATTTTGCATTAGGGACTTTTTTTTTTAGTTTCATATAAATTTACGCTTTGACTGGTTGATGTAATTACAAATGTAAGCACATAAGCATTGTCTCCGATGTTTCACAAATCATCATTTTTGATGTCCAAATAAGGCAGTCATCTAAAGCCAGGTGTGTTCACGTGATAGAAAGCCAATCAAATCGTAAAATTTGATCTTTACGGATCAGCCCGATGAGACAAAAACAAAGAAAAAAAGTGAAAAATGCCGAAAATACAAAAAACGAGTGTCTAAACATGTCTAGGAGCATTAATAAAAAATGGCAGGAAGACAATTTTACTTATAAGTCAAGCCCTAAACCTAACCCCTAACTAACCCTTACCCTAATTTTAATTAAATAATCAAAAACATATAAACGCACCTGGCTTTAGCCATCCTCCAAATAAGGACAACTAGATCGAATGGTCATTAAAATCTAAAAATCCGATTGGCTAATCTCCCTAACCTTAACCAATCAGATGATTAGCATCATCCAATTCATGATAATATATGTCACGGCTGATGCTGAAGTTTTGGGGTCTCGATTTGAAACTATAAGCCCTGCTAAAATCTACATATACTCTATAAATATGAAATCTACACCCAAACCCTACCCTAATCCTATATGACAAAAACAAAAAACATCCAAAAAAAATTTTCAAATTTTATATCAAAATAAGTCACAATATATATTACTGTATTATATATTAGTAAACAATATTTTTCATAAGACCACAAAGATGGCAAACATTATATAGTTAGTAATTAGAAGTTACAGGAAAAGTAATCTATGTATTACAAAATAATTCTGCTTCTATAATCTTTTCTATTATTTTATTGTCACGTAGTCACTCAGACTATCTTCATGGGATTTTTGCTACCAAAGTTCATTCACTTGGCAGTACGATAATTGACGTATCGTTCAGGTACTACCACCTATAAGATACTTCACTCAGATAAGTTTATTCACTAAGAAATATGCGAGCACACAAGTTCTTTAACACAAAATTAAAGCGTAAACTATTAAGAACGTGAAAGCTAGCACTTCCCCCTCAGGATCGATGCCTTATTTATTAATTATTAATATACTTGCATCATACTATCTATACTCATCACTTATACATCATTATACTAATGTTGCACTCAAACCACCTCTAAAATGGTTTAGTGAAACTGGGGTTTAAAATAATTGAATACCTCATGTGCTTAGTAATTTAACGTGAGCGCATATAGAGGTTTTTATGTGATTTGCCTTTATGAAAGAGGCAAAACGGTTAAATGTATATGAAGATACAGATAATCGTAAACAGTTTTTAATAAACTATAACTAAAAATACTAATCTCTATGGAACGTGCAGCAGTCACATGATCAATATCGATAATCACTAACAATTATAATTGATTATAATCGGGTTACACATGTATGAAGACACATGTTTCAGTTTATTTAATAAATAGGTGTATGAAGGCACGATTCTTTATTAGAATAAATGAGTTATTTATTAGATAACTACTCCACTTCTTCAAAGATATTAGGTAACTAGAGTGATTTTAGACAGTGAACACTTTGTGTAACCTCAAACTTTGTTACTGTGGTATATCTAAATCAATATGACATTTTTAAGAAAACTTAACAAAGAAGATTTAAGGCAATTTGCAATTATGAAAAAAGCTACAATTAAAAGTATATGAGGTTACTATTACTGTTTAATTTGTATGGTAAATAGTTGTATTTATTATTGAAAGAGTATGAAGACTCGATATTGAACTTGGGGTCCACATCAGCCACTTTTATACTTTTTGAAATTTTACAAATGTAATGGTCAATATCTTTTACATGTGTAATATATACCACAACTACTATTAATAAAATATATAGTATAATTATAATAAATGTAATATATGTAATAAATGATATAAATATAATATATGAGATATCTAGAATATAAGCTACATCTTTCAGATCTGTCAGATCTAACATTTTTGCCCACAGTAATCGCCTAGCCAATCAGATTGCTGATCAAAGAATAAATATAATAATAAATGTTTGATGACTCCTATCTTGGCAACCAGAGGTTGTACTTGGACGTACAATAGCTAATTCAAACCATCGCGGTGAGCTGAGTTGAATGGTGGTGGTTTTATCGAATTTGAATCACTGGTTCAAAAGTTATGCCCGTTTTTGTAAAGTTTTATAGGTCAACAATATCTGTTCATTATCATATAGTAAGTTCCTCTACAGGTTTCTAATATGTTTATATTATTTGGATTAATTTCTAATAAATTATTTAAGCCTGCTAGTGATTCTTTATATCTTTTCATATTAAATAAGTTTCCTATGGCCTATAATACATTTGCATTATTTGGATTAATTTCTAATAATTTATCATATCTGTTCATCTTAAAATTATATTGCACTACAATTTTTTAATATATCTGCATTGTTTTGGATTGATTTATTTAAATCTGCTAGTATTCTGATATTATTTAACCCAAAGTAATACTTAATAATCTAATTGTTTGGCAGTTTAACTCTATAATAATTAGAATATGTAGCATAAGCATTAATTAAACATATTGTTACTATAATAGCATGTTAAACAGTACTGCAGTAAACTTCTTTAAATTTTATATATAACATCTTAATCTTTTATTTTCTGTTAACTGTTTCTGTTTATATAATTTAAAATGTGCATAGTTAATATAACTAGTTCTAACAATAAATAGTAAAAATACATATATTCGCTTATAAGTAAATTTTTTTTTAATATTAAAGATGAGACTATAATTTTATCTTTATTAAATTTAAGGGTAGAGTCCAATGTAGATCATTTTTCATATGACCATGATAAATTTTTTTTTATTTTCAATATTTTAAAAAATTTTATCAAGTTAATTATTTTAGATTTTTAAGTAGAGTTTGTAGAATAGGTTTTTCTGATTCTAATGGTAGTAAAATCATTAAAATTGGTTAAATATTTAATGAGAAATCTATATTTAAAGATTAGGTATTATTTTTATTATATGATAATCATGTGATATAAACCAATCAAATTAATAATTTTGTGTAACTACAGGGAATTTGAGGCCACTACAGAAAACTTTACAATATATACAAGTATATTTTTTTTAAATATTTTAACTATTAAAATTTATACCATTATAAAAAGCATGTTTTAATATATATACTATAAAATTTTAATAAAAATTAAATATAATCATAAAAAGTTTTATTAGTAACATCTTTCAATTTTTTATAAAAATTTTAATCGGACATGCAAATCATATAATAAAATGATCTACCGGACTCTACCCTTAATGGAAACTTTTTACATAACTAAAAACTTTAATTGCTTAAATCTATTGTTAAAAACTCAGACATATATCTAAATACAATTTAAATACTTATCTGTGGCCTAAACCTAGCTTATAAGTAAATTTTTACAGTTGTGAATTAATTATTTATAGTAAATACTTACGTGCTAAAGCATATACAGTAATAATAAGTCTGTATTTTGTGTAATAAAGATTCTAGAATCATCTAATCAATAATCCTATACCATAAATGGAGCAATTAACACTGTCCAAATATAAAAAAATTTCTAACTGTATTAAGTACTAAAAAAGTTTAATTGATATTTATATAAATAAAAATTTTTTTAATTAATTAATTTCTCACTTCTATTTGATTTATTCTTTTTCTTTGTTTAATTTATTTTCTTTCTTTTATTTAATTTATTTTTCTTTTGTCAGATTTATTTCTGTCTTTAATTAATTTACTGTATTTTCTCTCCTTCATTTGATTTATTTTCTCATTTGTTTAAATATTTTCTTCACTTTTTTGCCAAAAATTAAAATAGATTGTTAGGATTTTAGAACAGCTACACAAATAGATAAAGAAAATAATGAGGTTGATGTTTTCTTTGTATCTGATATATCTCTTGATAATGCTAATAATAATATTGATACTTTTGAGATGAATAACATTGAAGAAGTTCAAACCAAGAATAGTAATAAGATTTTGTTTTATTTTTAGATTTATTAATAAATAGTATTAGTATCTTTTTAACTTTTTTTTTAGTCTTACTTTTAAGCACCTTTACAAAAAGATATTAATTATATGATAGATTACTCTAAAATAGTAATACAAAACACAATACCTAAATTTGGGTAAATACAATTAATAAATATTTCTTAGCTTTAATCTTTCTGGTAATATAATACAAGTTGAAAGTCATATAGAATTAGAAGATATTCTTACAGCTTTTTTGTTGTTTAAAAAAAAAAGATGAACAACTATATCAGTTATATAATATGTTATATAAATATTTTTTATATATAAAATTATAAAAAAAATAAAGTTACTATTAATTTTGAATCTTTAATGTTCCTTCCCCTATATATTAACTTAAAATTAAAATTTTTAGAAATTAATTTTGTACAACACAAAAATATAACTTTGCCAAAAAACAAATATTTTTGATTTTAAGATGATGAGTATATATAAAATTATGCTTTAAACAACTTTACTTAGGTGACAAAAGTAGATTACCTTGTAAGAAAAATAGGTTATCTATGTACTGTCAACTCTGAATATACTAAACCTGGTTTACCAGAATCAGGTTATAACAAATCAGGTTTAGCAGAATAGATTTTTTATAATAAATTAGGCTAACTATATTGAACTTAAATATTAAATCTTTATATAGGCCTCTATATGGGCCATGACTATCTATAGGTACCTAAGGGTAGTACCACTAGGGCTGAGCTTGGGCATCAAATTACAAGCTCTAGAGCAGGGTAAAGCTAAGAATCACAGGCCCTTTATTATATGAGTAGGACTTAGATACCAGCACTACCTGGCTTATATACCCATAGAGTAGTTCATTATATATACACATAACTATCCACCAATTAAAACTTATATTGATCAATAATCTTTTTTTTTTTTTAGATATATAGCATTTTTTTGTATAATATCTTTAATTGAAAAAGATAAATACTAGCTGGTTTACTTGCAAAAACAATACCTTAAACACTAAACTTTATTGCAAGTTTGTTATATTAGATAAGTAATTTTTATGCAACTTTATGCAACTTCAAAATCTATATAAGCTTTTTTTTTAAGCATAAAAAACACTTTATAAATGCAGTAGTTTTTTTTGTAATAATCTTTAATCAGACGGAAAAAGAGTAATAGCTGGTGCACCTACAATACTTTGAAAGAATTAATAGTAAACAATAAACTTTTTTCTAACTTAGTAAGTTTATTAAATCAGGCGAATAATTTTTGTATAATTACATATATTATCAATTTTTTTATATATATTTAAAAACAGTTTCATAAATTGTACTTTAGAAAAGCATAGCTGATACACTTTGTATAAATAATACCCAAAAACTTTATAAATCAAATAATTATCATATTTATGAGGTAATTTTATTAAATTTTATTTATTATAATAATTATATCGTTTGTATATCAATCTTAAAAATTTTATATATATTTTCTTAAACATCTTTTTATAGTTAAAATATGTAATTTAAATCTATATAAGTTGCATAATATGTATTACAAATCGAATAACATTTTAAGCGTTACAATGGCAAATGCATACCATACCAATATATATTAATATTAAGCCTGTAGGTACCCAAGGTACCTGCAGGTAAGGGCCAGGTAAGGGCTTGGAGATTCAGTCTGTTAATAAGTAGGTAGGGCTAGAATATTACTACTACCCGGCAGTATTGTCACTCAAACTGAACACAGACTCAGACCAGACTGGATCAGACCGGATCAGACTTGGACAAGCTACCTCATGTCCGTCGGATAGTATTTTACTCAAACTAGTCAGAGTTGGATAATTTTTATACCATTCGATTCATCTCGAAGATACAAATCGAATGGTATAGTTTGAGGTAGACTGTTTGTTGTAAATTTTGCTTATTAGGGCACCAATCGGTTTCTAGCAATTTTGATACTATTATGTATTAATGTTTAGATTATCAAATATTTAAAGTAATTAATTATTCAATAATCTAAACATTAAAATAAAGAACAATAAGTTTGTATATTTATGGGTAAGTTTAATATTGTATATATTCAAAGTGATTTGAGAATAATGTTAATTGCTAACTTTACAAGGTAATAATCACTTGCCCCATCAATATATTAAGCACTAACTATTCTTGTGGATCTGAATTCGTGCATTGATTTGTTAACTCAATATAGTGGTCAGGAGTTCAAAAGAAGAATTTGGCTTAGTGCCCAACAAAAAAAAAAGGACTTTGTCCGGTTAACATTTTTGCCATAATAATATTAAGCCTATATTATCTGCTGCTTGTGTAAATTGCTATTTGTCTAATTAAACTTAAAGAATATGATACTAAAAATATCGCCTTCTGAATCACACTTTTTTTTTTTTATAGACAATCCTAGACCTGCAATATAAGACTTTGTATTTTCATTAGTGCATTGGTCTAGCAAAATGTTACATAATGGTAAATATTATCTAACTCACATAAAATATCATTAAGTACTTGTAATTTAGTCTTCCATATAAGCTTACTAAAATTTGGCTTAAGTATTTATAAAGACTCTCCTTAATATTGTTTCAATATTTTTGTCAAAAAGCCTTTGTCCAGTTGACCTTTTCTGTCATACTTGTAATATCTGCTGCTTGTGTTTATATGATTAAACTTTAGATAATTCTAGACCTGCTATATAAGATTGTACATTTTTATAAGTGCATTTGTCTAGCAAAATATTACCACTATAAAAATCAACATGAATGTATCATGCATAATGGTGAATATCATCTACCTGAAATATTCTTAAGTATTTGTAATCTAGTCTTTTATGTAAGTTTATAAAATTTACTTTTTAATATTTATAAAGAATTCTATTAATTAGTATACTAATTGTTTCTGTATTTTTTGATATAATTTTTGACATACAACAAGGGTAAAATGAAAGGGCAGGTGTAAGTAAATGCAAGTCAAAATAATACTAGCTGCAATTATATACATACCTGATTTTGGTGACAGGTCTGCAGGTCACAAACTCAGACATTGTCCGATATCCATGTCTGTAATAAGTCTGTGTCTGATAAATATTGTACAGACAATATCCAGTGACAATTTATTGATTTAGATGTATTTCAGACATGGACATTGGACAATGTCCAAAATGTCCGATCTGCCAAAAATCTCAAATATTGAAAATGTACAACACTGCTTCCCAGCTCTATCTGGCCTATGCAGAGGCCTAGTTTAGTATAACTGCATTAAGAGCTACTCTAATTTTAGTGATCTTTCTGTATAGGTTCATTTTAGTAATATAAAAAGTAAAATTTGAATCTAAGTGTTATATATATATATATTTTGTTTAACTCCCCCATAACAATTTTTCAATTTTTTTTGAAAAAAATTTTATTAAGTTTTCAATTGTGCCAATTATTCGATTTTTGACATTTGGATGAAGTTAATAGAAAACAAGCAAATTGTTTTTAATAACTTTTTTATAAAATTTGAATTAAAATATTTTAGCAATTATCAACTAAATTTAATAAAATTTTTATTTTAATTTTATAACTCTATAGATTTAGAATAAAAATGGAGTTTGACCTGCAGGTTAATAGTATAGTAGTTGCACTCCCAGGTCCACAATCGCAAGGTTGTCAGTTCAAGCAGGACCGCAAATATCTACAAAAGGATAAGGTTTTACAAAAATTACTAAATATAGAAAGATCTGCAAAAAAGCAAAAATAAGCAAACTAATTACTATAAAAAGGAGATGTCTAAAGTGGAGACAACTCATATTTCTTATTTATTTGATTAACTTTAGGGTTAGAATCACTTTAGGATAGAGTTAGGTATGCAAAATTGGCTTTCTAATATTTTTAATTAACCTATCCAAGGTAGGTTTAGGCTGCTATTTTTGTATTTTTTAGGATTTTCACTTTTTCTTTACTGGCAATTATCAAATTCTATAATTTGATTGGTGGTCAATCATGTGATTTATCTCTGCTTTAGATGACTCCCATAAAAAGAAATAATCACAAAAAAGGCAAAAAATAAGCAAACTAAAACCATAACCCTCTCTATTACTTCAGAGTCCCATTTAAGCCCTACTAGAAATATGAAAACTCTATGAGGTCATGAGACAAATGAACTAAGTCAATATTACGATTGAAATACAGCTACAGAACCTCTACAGAATGCTTTATAAAAAATAAAAACTCCTCCAGTTAAATTCTGGTTGAAAATCTTTAATACTTTTGGCGAAATTCTAGTCAAAATTAGGACACTTTTAGTAAAATTCTGGTTGAATTTGTAATACCTTCAGTGAAATTCTCTTTGAAAATAGGACATTACTAGTTAAACTGGTAGAAAAATTAGAATAGTTAAAATGAATATAGATTATTACAATATAGAGACCTTATATAATAGATTAAGATTTAATAAAATTAATATTACTAGCATCTTGTTGGTGATTAAGCCATTAGGTTACAAAAAAAAATGCTTTTTAGATTTGGTTTGAAAATCATTAAAATATTTTGATCTAAAGTTTAAAAACTTTTATTGGAAAATATTTACCTGTTTTCTATTGACTTTATTTATTTTTTTTGTATTCTTGTCTAGTATCACTCATTAGAAACTTTAATTTCTTATAAGCCACACCAATTTCAATCTATATTTAACATAACCCCTCTCGATTGAGCAAATTATAGAGAGTTAAACAATATATATATATTATAATACTTAGATTCAAATTTCACTTTTAATATTGCTAAAATGAACCCATACAGTAAGATCACCAAAATTAGAGTAGCTACTTGATTTAGTCATGCTAAACCTAGGAACATTATATAAGTTAGTTAGAATTAATTAGTAAAATTTTATGAATAATAAGTTTTTATAGAATTTTATTAATAAAATTTTATAAAATCTTATAATACACAAATTTTTATTAATTAATTCTAACTTTATGCACTAAATAAACATATTTAGCACTTAAAAATACATCAAATTAGTAGATTTATTTTTACTTTTCTTGAAATTTGAAGAATAAATATATAATTTTGGATTTTTGATCAAAAAAGCATCTTTTTTTCAAATTTCAAGTAAAATAAAAGCAATAATGCCTATTTAATATATTTTTAGATTCTGAACAAGTTTTTCTGATGAATTAAGTTAGAATTAATTAGTAAAATTTTATAAAGAATAAGATTATATAGAATTTTATTAATAAAATTCTATAAAATTTTATAATTCACTAAATTTTACTAATTAATTCTAACTTATTGCACTAAGTAAACTTATTTAGAATCTAAAAATACATTAAATCAGCAGAATTCTTTTTTTTTACTTGAAATTTGAAGAAAAGATGCTTAAATTTGACTTTTTTGATCAAAATCCAAAATTATGCATCTATTCTTCAAATTTTAAGTAAAATAAAAATAACTTTGCTAATTTGATGTATTTTTAGGCGCTGTACAAGTTTACTTAGTGCATTAAGTTAGAATTAATCAGTAAAAGTTTTGAATCATAAGATTTTATAGAATTTTATTAATAAAATTTTATAAAATTTTATAATTCCAAAATTTTACTAATTAATTCTAACTCAATGTACTAAATAAACTTATTAAAACCTAAAAATCTATTAAATTGGCAGGATTGTTTTTATTTTATTTGAAATTTGGAGAAAAAATACTTAAATTTGACTTTTTTGATCAAAAATCCAAAATTATGCATCTATTCTCTAAATTTTAAGTAAAATAAAAATAACTTTGCTGATTTGATGTATTTTTAGATGCTGTGCAAGTTTACTTAGTGCATTAAATTAGAATTAATCAGTAAAGTTTGTGAATCATAAGAGTTTATAGAATTTTATTAATAAAATTCTATAAATTTTATGATTCACTAAATTTTACTAATTAATTCTAACTCTATGCACTAAATAAAATTATTTAGAACCTAAAAATACATTAAATTGGCACAATTGTTTTAGTTTACTTGAAATTTGGAGAAAAGATGCTTAAATTTGCTTTTTTGATCAAAAATCCAAAATTATGCATCTATTTTCCAAATTTTAAGTAAAATAAAAATAACTCTGCTAATTTGATGTATTTTTAGATGCTGTACAAGTTTACTTAGTGCATTAAGTTAGAATTAATCAGTAAAAATTTGTGTATTATAAGATTTTATAAAATTTTATTAATAAAATTCTATAAAATCTTATGATTCATAAAATTTTACTAATTAATTCTAACTTTATGAACTAAGTAAACTTGTCAGCACCAAAAAATACATCTAAGTATATTCAGACTCAAACCAGTTTGCATAAAATTTAGAGTCTGAGTCTGGCCCAATCATGGACCAGTCCTGAACTAGACCTATTCCGATACTGGCCAGACCCAAACCAGACCTAATCATATATTGTTTAAATCCCCCCTCCCCTCTCTAAAAAATTTTGAAGTTGTAATATTAAACAAAAAATTAAATTGGAGTGGCCTAATTGTTTGTAGGACTGACAGAAAAATATTGTTGCTGACACAATTTTTTGATTCCTTGTTGTATAATAAGTAGCTGCACAACAGAGTTGCATGAACGAGAAACGGGAAAGTAGAAATTAGAATTTTATATATCATGAAGAGAAATTTTTAAGGCTATTTTAATCTTCAGGACTAATAAATGCATAAATTAATTATCGATTCAAGATAGCTAAGTTCAATGTATATGTGTTTAGTGTTAATTTATATTATTGATATATGTTATTTATAAATTAGAAGATAATGGATGTTACCGCAATTAAAAGATCAATTATCTTTTTATAAAAGTTTTAAAAGAAATAACGAAATAGAATAATAAGTTATTATGAAACTTTGCTTGGAAGTTAGAATGAGATGTGGAGAGACTCGGTCCAAGTCTTAAAGTTTTTAAGTCTTGATGTAAGTATCGTCCTGACTTGTGCTTTTGTTGGTGAAATATTAACTTCGATGTGAAATTAAAAGTATTGCCTTTTCTTATTTTTTGAGTTAGGATGGTTATAGTTTTGACTTTAGATCGTTAAGATTAAAAAAGATCGTTATATGTGTTATGTGATTATTGAATTCAGTTTAAGTTAACAATAACATTGATCAGAGTTTAATCAAAATTTTTTTGTGTGACATTTTAAAAATTGGTTTGATCGTCACATTACACCAATTTGCAATTTGATTGGCTAATATCAATTAGTAAATGCAAAAAAAAGCTAACTATCACAGCAAAAATCAGGTTCATTAATACAAAAGTTTAAATACTAACATAAAAAAGGTAATTCAAAGATGTACATTTGAATATTTAACAGAACATAATTGGCAAAGTTCACAACAACTAGTAACATATAATTAAAATTTCATGATTACAAACTATAGCTACTTAGATTATTGTAAAGAGTAGCATCACACAGTATTATATAACTGCACGCCCGTATATAGTTGTTGCTTGATTCTCTGAAAGTTAGTTTCTCACTAGCTCATTTTTCTGACACGATATTCCCGACAGAATGTTTCACCTACAGCATTTTTTGCTAACAGAATCTTTTTTTGACATATCATGTTTTTGACCTCACCTTTACTTGACAGGACATATTTTCAAAAAGACATTTTACTAACATGATGTATTTCAGAAAGAATATTTTTCTGACATGATATGTTTCTGACATCTTTTTTTGACAAGATCTTTCTCTAATTAGAAATATAATTATTGGGTAGAGTGATATATTCATGTTCATTACATCACATGATTAAGCACTCAGCCTAAATTAGAGTTAGGGTTAGGTTAGATTAGGGTTAAATGATAATTAGGCTGAGTTAGTAAACAAATAATGTATTGCATGATTTCACGTAATGTGATGATCACTGGGTTTATCATTCTTGTCAGAAAAAGTGCATTCAATAAAACTTAGTGTTGGTGAAAAGTCAAATTAGAAATATGTCATATCAAATAATTGTCTTGTCGAAAATATGAGATGTCAAGGAAAGGGGATGTCAAAAACATGATTGTCGAGGAAAGATTATGTTAACAAAAGTGCTATAGATGAAACATTCTGTTAGGGATATAGTGTTAGAAAAATGAGCTGGTAGGAACTAACTTTTAGGGAATCATACTATAATCATTTAAAACAGTTATTCGACCATGCAACGTACTTAAACCGCATAGAGTAATTATATAATTAATATATCATTACTATGCAAAGTAGCATTTTAAAATATATACCCGACAAACAGATGAAATACCCAGGTATGCAAATACAGAAAACCCAAGGCTATACTCATCATTGTATACTATTTCTGATATAGACAGAGGCAAACAAATTGAGTAATAATATTATTATTATATCGTTACTATGCAAAGTAGCATATTATTGTAATATATTGTTTAAAATAGTTCTTTAATTTATATTGTCCTAATTTAAACATACATGTGACCTCTTTCGAAAAGCTTCTGTTATGCAAAATACAGGAAACCCAAGGTCATACTTATCATTGCACAACAATTCTGATATAGGCAAACCATATAAATAATAATGAATTCATGTGAAAAATTAGTCCAATCAGAATTGAAAGAGCTATACCATTTAACTTGCCTGTAAACCATATACTACGTACTTTGTACTCTGTTCCTGGTAAAGAAAAATTAACTATGCATAACTTTAGATATGAGCATTATTCTTAATAATTTACCGTATTTCATGTAATGACGCACACCTGTGCATTATTTAGAGCACCTGTGCATTATTTTAGGATACATATTGTAACATTTCGGATCAATGTCACTAATCTTTAATAGACATGTGCAATATACTTATATTTATTGTGAAACTCTTAGGGAGGAGGTGCGTTATTTCGGGATGCACATGTGTGTTATTTTGAGTCAAATGGGTGATTTTTAAAAAGTGCCAATTTAGAAATAATGCACATGCGCATTATTACATGAAAATACAAAAAGTAAATTAAAAAATCTGACAACTGAACTGGGTCAACTATTCTAAAATATTTTTTCGAAATTTTCAATATACTCACTGTGGAATTGCTAATTTATCACAATTTACCCAACTTATAGGTAACTAACCAGGTGGATGTATTATGCCAGGACCATGATTGAATATTAATGTGATGTACTTCACCATTAAAAGAATGAATTCACCAGGGCACTATGTTTTCTAAAAGTATTCATCTAGACTAAATTAGAACTCAGTAGCAGTTATCTGATCTATTAAAATCACAGAATAATACAGTATCTTAATCTTAATTTGGTATGCGAAAATATTTAGTTAATATTACAACAGATCTACCAAACCTAAAACTTGATTTTAATTTTAACTTTAACTAATCTCTGTCATTAAATCCAAATTCATTATATGACAATTATATAGGACCGGCAAAGGCTTGGGCGACCATCAATAAAGAAATCAGTAAATGTAAATAAACGCAAAGCCAAAAATGATTAAAGAAATGTCAAAGACACTCTAGATCTGTATAATTTCAATAAAAATATTTAAAGGCTAAGGAATAGTTGGTTATCTAACTTGCGATATGTCCACATTAAGATCGTAAATTAAGATTAAATCCAAATAAGGATTAAAAATTACTTGGCCACACAAACAGCATTCCTCTATAACACAAAATTTGTGAGAATTTGCTAAAAGGATATAGACAGATCATAACAATTAAGATCCCAAAATTTTCTCCATTTTTGCATTACTTCTTCTATTTCAATTATTTCATTATTTTTACTATCTTTACCAAATTATAAAAGAAATTGCTATTCGCAATTATGTGTAGGATTATTACACTTTTATTATAAAGATGCATTTCAAACATAAAATCTTTCATTATATTATTTTGATATATGGTGCAGGAAGTCTATACTCAACAGTTACATGAAGTGTTTCAATTTTTTAAATGGCTATAACTTTTATCTAAGAGGTTTTAAAAAAATCTGACTGGTAAATTTATAGAGCTATATTAGCACTACATATGTGCCAAATATCTTTTCAAAATCTCATCACTGTAATGAGTTGAAGCATTTTGAAAATTAAAATTTTATATATAAAATTTCAAATTTATATATAAAATTTCAATTTTCAAAATGCTTCAACTCATTACAGTGATGAGATTTTGAAAAGATATTTGGCACATATGTAGTGCTAATATAGCTCTATAAAGTTACCAGTAAGATTTTTTTAAAACCTCTTATATAAAAAGTTATAGGCATTTAAAAAATTGAACCACTTTGTGTAACTGTTGAGTATAGACTTCCTGCACCATATTGCAATAAAAAGTTTCAGTTAAATCTGTCAAACCTATACCGACTAAACCAAATATCTAGAGATTATAAATTTTATTAGATAAATATGTCTGATATATAATTATTCTTGATGATATAATAATTCTGCGGGCATTATCATTTTAGATAATTATTAGTCTCACTTAAATCTTTTATAAAACATTATTTTACCCAGACCTATAGCTGTTTTCATTTTTTATTGTTCAAAATATCAATAAGAATTGTGCTTGCCAAAATTATAACTAGCCTGATTGAGTAACGATATTATTTGAGTTATATAATATTTATTATGAGTAACAAAATCGTATTGTTATTACCCATGACTATAATAAATTTACCTATCATTACACCTGGTCAGTGATTATTTTTCACTGTGTGCACAGAAACAAAATTTGCGCACATCTTTTTTCAGTAGATGTGCGAATGCTGAACAGAAATAATTGTTATTTTATAAGTAGTGCACACTGTTGCAAGCATTTTCTTAGTTTTTGCCACACAGAAAAGTTTATGAATTGTGTGGTATCCGCACAGTAAATTTTAATTAAAAAATTAATACTGCACCCAGTTTAATGTCATTAGACAGGGATACAGATCTCGATTATACATGCATAATTGTAAAAGAAAAATATTTTGCAATAATTAGGTATTTAGATATACGTGCGATAATGTATACAATTTTAAATTTTCGTTTTATATTGGAAATATTATTTCAGGCTAATTAAAATTATAAACTTACAATCCCTTGTATTAATTAGTATGATCTTACAGAGTGGATCAAGGTAACATCCTAAATTCTGTTGTTGATTCTCTGCGAAGAAATATACAAATATTCATAGCAGATATTTAGTTAGTGCCCTTTGTATTTCAGTAGCCATCTGATTATATTATATGCCAATTAATTAGTTAGCGCTTAGAAGCAATTATTTATGTTTGGTATTACACTAAATTACTTTTTTGGAAAAATTTTTATTGGATTGTTGTTTGAATTTAGTAATTGATCTTCTTCGATTTTATCTTTTTTGATAATTTTGGATTTCACGAATTTTAACTGAATGTGAATAGTTATTATTTTGCACTAATCTCTGCTCATACTCATGCTCTCTGCTTATGCTCATGCTCTCTGCTCGTGCTCATGCTCTGCTCTGCTTTGCCCATGCTCTGTACTAGCACTCAAAATTTTTTTTCGCTACAGAACAACTAGTATATATATAATAAAAAAATTTCGAATAAAGATTAAATAAGAAAAATATTAAATAGATTTCAATTTCGATAAAATATCTTAAAATAATTAACCATTAAAATGCAATAGGAGTGAGCTTTAAAGAGTGTTATGCATCAGAATATTATTACTATTAATGATAATACTACAAATTCAAGGTTTAAGTTCTACATCAGGGCATGAAATATTTTTATTTATTTTATACCAAAACATTATTTATGATATGTTATTTATTGTCGAGGATGCTGCTAAAATCGGATAATGCTGAAATTCACGTGATCTACATATACAACAGATTTCCTAAAATTTTCAAAAATCATGTAAACAATCGATCTATACTATGTAATCGAATACTATAACAGTATAGTGGGTCAGATAAATTCTATATATGCCTATATGTTGCATAAATCGCATTCTTAATATCTATATACAGAAGACCTTCTAACTATATCAAAAAGTTGACCCTAACCCAACCCTAACCCTAACCACAAACTATACTAGATTTAACTAAATTTTTTCTCATTAGTAGTTTTATAGACGCTTTTTGCTTCATAGTTAGAGTTAGGATTAGGGTCGCCTTTTTGATATAGTTAGAAGGTCTTCTGTATATAGATATTAAGAACACGATTTATGCAGCATATAGGCATACTGACCAGTTATAGCGTTTGGATTGTTTTAATTATATAGGTAGATTGATTGTATACACAATTTTTCAGAAATTGTAGAAGATCCGATAATAGGCAGATCATATGGATTTCAGCATTATTCTCGATATTTATTATTATTTAAAATAATATGATTAGTAAAAGATTATTGATTTTATACCCTAATTCATAAAGTTTATCTTATGAATAACTAAATCTTTAATAATCACATTCGATTTTTATACTTATCCCTTAAACCGTCCCATTTTAGTGGGCAAATTTGCTCACTAAAATTATTAAAAAAAATTTCATAGGGTAAAAAAAATTTTTATGTGAATCTTTACTAAAATCAGCTTGAATAACACCTGAAGGTTCAGATAATATAGTTAACTACAAAATTCGATTATGGGACATGTCATGTAATAACAACAAATGATACAAGCTCGAGTCATATGACACATAAGGAATCGAAATCACAAATTTTTTTTGTAATCAAAATTTTTGGATTTTATAGGCCGATTTAAGTACCACATGCTTAAGTGAAATTTATGTTGCAGTCATAATCTTTACAATTTACATTAATATTACTTAAAATCAGGATTACCTGCAATACTAACTCGAATTTTCAAGATTCCCAATTTTTTAGGACTTCATCTATCAAAATTAATATTTTTGATTATGTGTTATTTAGCGAAATTGGAATATCAAATAAATTAATTAAATTAATAAATTAAAAATATGTAATATGCATAAATTAAAGTATTCAAATAGATAAAAAAAATTTTTAAAAATTTTTATTCGTCTTTAGCTACTTTGTTCGTTGCTGCTTCACTCATTGCCACTTTCAAACCTGCTCGCCCACTCACCCACCCAGCTAATGTAGCTCTGACTCTTAAAGCCACTTCACCTACCTACCTACCTAGCTAATGCTAGCTTTGGCCCTTAAGGCTGCTTTATCCACCCACTCACCCATTGATATTCTAGTTTTCAAAAAGAAATCCAAGAAAACAATTTTGACTTTTATTACAACAGAGAGGCACATTGCATGATAAACACCAAATCTGGCTTTGTGTAGTGTTTTGCGATCTATATCTAATTCATTTTTACTTGCTAGCCAAGCATACTACCAGCATGCTTCTCATTGGTCCTTCTATACAGCCAAATGGTTTCCGGGCACCAACCGTTGATCAGAGAGCTTAAAATTTTTTGTAACTTTGGGGTTTTTTATTTTCTGATTTGAACTATTTTTTAATTGAAGTTCACCTGGATCATTCATAAGCTCAATAAGACCCCAAACAAGTTCATTATAGAACTCTTCTATCGATTCTAAAATTTTAGTAATTAAGTACATATTAATAATGGTAGTGTCCAATAGCCAAAATAAAAAAGGCATCCAATTACACCGCGCAGTTTGCTGAATATTATAATAGGATTGCAATTGGTCAGCAACATCCACACTGTTCATGCTATGATTGTAATCATTAATTACTTTTGGAATTTTTAATTTTTTTTGGCTTAGAGCCAAATACTACTCGAACCTTTGCTGCATTGGTACTTGTTTCCCTTGGTTGCTATCTTTCTTGTTCAATTTTCCATTCTTCACCCACAAGACTGTGAATGGTTGATAACATCGTGACTGGCCCATTTTCTTGCCAGAAAATAGCCAAGACTCTATTTACTTAAATACCAAAATGGATATCCCAATTTAATTTAGTGCCTTTATCCACTTTTAATTCCTTTAAAAATCTAGCTGATGTTTTTCGAGCAGTCACACAAGCTCCAACACTGATTTGTCGAAGATGCTGAAAGAGAGAAACACTGGTAAAATAATTGTCCATGTATATATTATAAGAGTACCATTCGTACAGAAGTTGTTCAACAAGGTGAAGAACTTAAGACCAAACCTTACTAAGACCATTCACTTTTGCTATATTACTCAGGGCAACACATGATATTGGTAGAAAAGTGTATGTGTACCTGGATTCACACAGAGAAAAAGCCTTGAACCCTTCCAGAACTGGCTTATTTTTTATTTGCACTATATGGATGCTTTTTCTAAAAAATCGTATTATCATTTCATCTATTGAAATATTGAATCCCACTGTGTAGTACCATTTTGAAGCCTCACAAACATGGGAAAGTAATAGTTCTACTTTATCAAAATAGTTTTTTAATATAGATGTGGGGTGGGGAGACATAAAGAAACCTTTTTATTGATTTAAAGCATTTGAATACCATTTGCTTTGAAATTTAATGAACTGGGAGCCTTGGATCTTCATTCCAATATTGGTCACAGGATGGCAACTTGAAAAGTTCCTAATAGATAGCCTAGTAGGCAACCCAAACAAGAAGCTTATTGCAGGTTATATCTTCCTATTGTCTACTAGTAACTCCTGCATCTTTTATTGAAGCATATTCATTCATATTGGCAACTATTGTGTCCATTATAGACTAAGAAAAAAATAAAAAAAAATCAACCAGTTTGGAGACACCAACTTTAATATGTTCTAGCAACCGAATACTTGCATGATGCAAAGGGCTTGGGTGAACCAATGGTTCATATATAGGTGGTGGTGGTAGTTGGAGGACTTGGGCTTGTTTATTGTGTTTGCAGCATTCTCATTCTCATTCTCGCTATCTGAATCCAAGTCATTTAAAAAATGTTGGCGAAATGTTAAAATTGGTACATATTCATCATAATTGTTATATATCTCTATATTTTCCAAAAGAGATGATGAAGAACTTGTGAATGATGAATTTGTAAAAGGTGAAGTCTTAGATATAACACAACAATAATTTTTTTTTAAGATGCATGTAATAAATACGTATATAGTTTTATGTATAGCATGATCATGTGTGCCATTGCATCATAATGTATGAGAGGGATATAAAATAGGAAGTCAATTAGTTGTACAGCGAACTCTAATTTTAGCTTAATAATGTAGGGGGACAAGCTTAGTAAAATTGGGCACAATTACATAAAAACTAATATAAAAAAATTTTAGCAGGCAAATTTGCCCACTAGACGGTTTAAGGAATAAGCATATCTAATTAACTATAAATACAAAATATTTATAACTACTTTTGTCCAAGTAAGTATAATATAATTTGATCATAATATACAATAAAATCTAACAAATCCTGTATTGTTATTTTTTTTCTTTTTTAAATTTAATAATATATTCACATTGATAATTTATCTATTTTGGTATTTTGCTTGTATTTTTTAAAATTTTTTTGAATTTTTTGTAGAGAAATAATTTAAGTCAAATTATTAAGAAATAATTTAAGCCAAATTATTAAGAAATAATTTAAGTCAAATTATTAAGAAATAATTTAAGTCAAATTATTAAGAAATGCAAATATAATTGAAAAAAATAAAATTAGAAAATCAAAATAAATGTTAATTATTAAAGATATAATATAAACATGATAAAAAAAACATATTTATGTAAAATAAAAAAACTTTTGTTTACTATAATAAAAACTAAAATTTAATATACCGTAAAATCCAGACACGTGTACCTCCATGTGATGTACCCCTTGCCAGTTTGAAGCACCAGTTAGTGATTTATACCAGTACATAGTATAATACATACTATACATATCATCCCAGGTAGATATAGTAAAACATATTGACTTAATTCTGTGTACCCCCATATAGAGGTAGCCGGGTACTAAATCGAGTTATGAAAATACCCAGGGTACATGCGTCTGGATTTTACAGTATTTAATAAATTTTTCTTTTCAAATACTAAATTTAATAAAATCAATCTCAAAAAACATATTTTATATAGAGTTGTATTGGTCTGGTCCAGTCTGGTCCCTATAAGGACCAGTTACATGTGTAATCACAGTCTGGTCCTGATTCAGTCCTGGTCCAGTCCTAAAATGGTCCCTTAATAACATGTGATCGATAAACTTTAACTCAGATTAAACGAATCAGGATTAATATATAAAAAAAAATAACCAAAATTTCATAAGCCAGTTTGATGCATAATCTGCCAAGCGGCATAATACACATTATATAAAATGACCATAAAAAAAACCAAAAAAAAATTCATAAGCCCATTTGATGCATAATCACCCATAAGGCATAGTATGTACAGTGTCAAATAAACCAAAAAAAAACTTAGAGAAAATATTACAAAAAAAAAATAAAAAATTACATAAGTCCATTTAATGCATAATTGCTTATATAGCATAGTACACATTATGCGAAATAAACAAAAAAAACTTGAAAAAAAATTCACTTTTTTGCCGTTTTGCCTAAAATGTCCAAATCTTAGGATGTTACATAGGGCCTTTGTATCTGTATAAGGGCCGGTCCTCTTATCAGTCCTATGGTTCTTATCAGTCCTAGTCTTGGACCAGTTGAACCAGTCTTTTTTAGTGTTGGGGCATCCCTAATTTTATGCCCTAGCCTGTGACAGCTTATTTTATTAATAACTAAATCTTTAATAATTGAATTAAATTATATTTACTAGCTAATCTAATTAAATATAAACACAATATTTAAAACTGATTCATCAAATAAAATAGAATTTGATCATAATATACATATTATATTAAAATTAAAAAGAAGCATAAACTTTTAACAGGTCTTATATCGTCATTTTTTTCTTTTTTTTTTAAATTTGAAAAATATGCATATTGATTACCATTTTAAGTTGTAATATGATCAAATTATAAACAAATGCAATTATAACCCAAAAAATAAAATTAGAAAAAAACTAAATAAACTATTAATTTTAAAGATGTAATAATATGATGTGATAATTTTATTAAATATATTTAATATATATGAAAAATCTGAAAATATATTTATGTAAATAAAAACTATTGTTTGCCATAGTAAAACTATCTATAAATAATTTTCTCTTTCTGAATACTTAATTTTTATCTTGAATATAAAGAAAAAAAGATATATAAAGATGCTAAATTTTTTTGTCTAATTTAAAAAAATCAATATTAAAAAACATATTAATTAAAAAATATATTAATAAAATAAAATAATAAAAAAACCAAAATTATTTAAAAAATAATAATAAATTTAAAAAAAATGCATCAGTTTTTTGCGTGATTTCTTATATCAAAAACATTTCAGGCTCAGATAAAATATGCAATGAAAGTGCCGTGTATCAAACAGGCATAGATGAATTTGTTGAATAAAATTTAAGGCATTTAGATTTAGTGAAACAACATTGGTCAATGAGATAATAAAAGGAAGCATAATAATGATTAGTGGAGCACCAGAAATCACCTGATTTCTATTTACTATAGAGCCTACCCCTCCCCCACCTGACTGCTTTAATAGGCAATCAAATTTTGCGTATATTAAAAATATTTATAAACTTTAATAGTTAATAACTTTTGATCTACTGGTCCAATTTGGATGATTTAATGACCAAAATGATCCTCTCAAAAAGAGGATTCTAACAAGCTCAAAACCTCAAAAATATAATCACAGAATCATAAGATCGTTATAGATTTGTATATTATTACTATATAGTATTTATTAAATAAATACTATATAGTAATAATACACAAATCTATAACGATCTTATGATCCTGTAATTAGATTTTTGTGGCTTTGGGCTTGTTAGAATCCTCTCTTTGAGAGGATCATTTTGGTCATTAAATCATCCAAATTGGACCAGTAGATCAAAAGTTATTTACTATTAAATATTATATAAAATATAATAATAATTTTTGATTTACTGGTCCGATTTGGATGATTTAACTACCAAAATGATCCTCTCAAAGATAGGATCCTAACAGACCAAACCCACAAGAATCTAATCATAGAATCATAAGATCAATATAGATTTGTGCATTATTACTACATATATAGTATTTATTAAATAAATACTATATATATAATATAGTATATAGTAATAATGCACAAATTTATATCGATCTTATGATTCTGTGATTAGATTCTTGTGATTTTGGTCTTGTTAGAATCCTCTTTTTGAGAGGATCATTTTGGTAGTTAAATCATCCAAATTAGACTAGTGGATCAAAAGTTATTAACTAATAAAATTTTTATATATGATATTTTTTAAATACTGTATATATTATATAAATAATATATTGTATTAGCCAATCAGAATAAAGAATATAGCCAGGTCAGTCATATAAATAGGAATATGGAAGGCTCTGGTGGGTTTTAGCCATGAATAAAAGGTTTATAGCCTGAAGTCCTAGTCTCAATACTTGTGTATAATATGTATGTATGTACGGAACTACCATATATCAACTTACTGAAGTATTAATAAAAATTGGGGCAGGAGCTACACCCCTAATATTAAAAAAAAAAGAATAAAGGATATATAATAACCTGACTAGGCCAGAGACCCCCTTCCCCCTAAGAAATTAGCTGATTTCTGGCACCTCCTTTATTGGTCGATTTGTTTTTGATAAAAAAGAGTTAAATGTAAAATAGGTTAAAAAAATATATAATAATTACATAAAAACTTTTCCAAAATAAGTAAATTATATACTAACTTATTTTTACCCTTTATATTTTGTAATTATTTATCCTTCTACATGATTATTTATAAAGGTTACAACTGAGCAAAACACCCCTCTAAATATCCAATCAACAGATAATTATGCAACCATATACGATCTTCCTATATCTCTAGCATTTGGGATTTTTATAGCTCATATCTATACATGAGAATGAAATTATTTCGGCTTCTAAAACCCAAAATTAAAATTTGAAGACAAAATTGTTTTTGATCTATTTTACTTGAAAGACGAAATTATTTGATACATTCTTTGAATAGATGAAATTATAAGGAAAATATCTATATGAATTTTATTTGCTCTTCCTTATAAAAAATTTTAATTTTCTCTAATGAAGACGAAATAGGCCTTTTTCAAAAATTAATTTTGATGGCATCACTACTCATATCCAAGACCCCAGCACCTCAGAAGGAAATAATGCAGTTTTCTGTCTCAAATGAGAATCTTATAATGGTGTAACCTCTAGTCAAATATCAATGCCTGTCCTATGTAAGTACGAACCTAGAGGTAGATATGCTTGTGTGGCTGAAGCTACTAAAAGGAACCCAGTGTTCTTAGTGGCTGCTGAACTAGTATTATTAAAGAAAACGGCATGTACATTATGCGATGTTATTGAATGGACATATCTGAACCAAGGAAATACAAAAAGTAAAAGTAAAAAATCACTAATTAAAAGTTGGAAAAGTAGAAATGATAAATTAGAAAAGCTGGCAAAAAAATTAGTTGCAAACAAATAAACATACATTTGAAATAAATGAAGCTCTCTGAGGGCAAGCAGATTAAAATCTGCAATAAGTGAAATCCAAGGTACTTAAAAAAAAAAGTAACCAAGTTTTCTTTGAACCCACTTAAACTTGATCTTGATCTAATATTATATGTAAAAACAATTTACTAAAAAAAAAACTTAGGAAACACAAAACCAACAATTGAATCCATCAAACCCCATACTGAAACTTGCAATGAAGTTAAAAAGAAACCTATAATACAGAACAAATTAATATAGAAAACAAAGAAGTACAAACAATAGAAAGTTCCACTAAAAACATGCATACTAGAGTTGATGACTACTCAAACGATCATTATACTAACCATAATTATTCTGATGAAGAAAATTCGAATAATATAGAAATCGAAAAACTATCAAAAGTTCCACATTCACCCTTCAAAAATCTAATAAAAGAAAAAAAGGAAAACATTAATAAATTTTTGATAGCTACAGAGTAATCAACAAAAATACACACCACCAAAAAAATAATTCTTTATTTTTTTAAAAAAATAAATAATAAATCTTAATTAAAACTATCTAAGCTTAATCGTTCTTATAATGTTTTAGCAAAAATAACAAGCATAAAATTATTAAATTAATTATAACGTAATTATGATACATAGTTTATAAAAATCAATGAAGACCACTATATAATTACTAATAAAAATTAAATCGAAAATATATATAAATAAATAAATAAATAATCCTTTTTATAAAAATTTACAAAAAAGAATATTACTTATACTTAATTAAATAAATCTAAAATTAAAGAAATTATTTCTAAAAAAAATAAAACAAAATTTATAGAAAAAATAAATAAATAACCAAAAATTCTTTACCTGTTTCAATTCACAAAGCACAAGATGAAAAAAACTCAATTATTCTTCTGATTCATTAAACTTAAATAATGATAATTCAAATACAAATAGTACTAACATTTTTCAATCTTATATCCATCGCGAATAATCCTGCTTTATCATCTCAATATACACAAACATCCATTTCAGCATTATCACATTATTTACTTTGGAGACCTTCTAACGAACTAAAAAAACTTCTACACAAATTTGAAACAAAAATATTATATGATCACCTTCATATTCCTTGCTGTTATTGCTTGGCTTTAATGTTCCAATCTACAACTCAATAGGTTGAATACAACCCAAATGAAGATTATGCCATAACTATAGCATTTCCAGAAATACCACTCTATCTTCGTAATTTTACTAACAAACCTTCTAAAGTAGCTATTTGTAATAGTTGCAAAAATCCTAAAACAAGAAGATTTCCTCCGATACTAACTAATATACCACAAAAGATAAATCAGGTACCAATAAAACACAGAAAATATTTTTTACTAGTCCATATATCATGTTCTTTAGGTCGTACATCTGGATCAAATCCATACACCACATATCGTTTTTTACAAGGAGATTTTGGCTTAAGTAAAAATATGCATGCTTTTGAACTTTATTCAGGCTTGATAGGAGCATTCCTAAACTATAATAAGCCTGTAAATTGGTATCACGATACTTTATCCAACGCCTCTTATTGGCTAAAAAGAAACAATCCAATATTTCAACAATATAAAACCCTACCCATTATTAACAATCCAATCGCATCAGACAACTTACCAATTCTACTACCTTCAGCAAGACAATCCCAAGGGAATTCGAATTCTAATCTCTCCAAAATAATCTACAATTCCAGATCTTGTAATTCCTGTCAATGAATTTCCTCCAAAAACACACAATGAAGATCAAAGATACAAAAGACTAATGGCTAGATTTATGAAACTGGAGAACTTAACTTTACCTGTCCCTTACAATGATCCAGACCTTGAAGTATTAATCTTTCCTGACCTATTTTCGACTGGTAAAGATCATTATGAAAATATACATACTCAACTTGGATTTAGTTCGAATATAGAAAGCTATGGAAAAAATATATCAAACTTAGAATACTCTGCCCAGATTCAAGATTTAGAATACATTGGTACTGGCCACATTGGTCTTATCTGAATTTTGAAAAGAAACGAAATTTTTAATACAATATTAGAATTTTAAATCAGAAAAACATATCATGCGAACACCATCCTACAGGAGCAAATCTAATAGGTACATTTATAAAATCAAATAAAAAAATAAAACTTAATATATTTACTTGAAAATTCAGGTTGTAGCATTTATATCAGCCAACCAATAATTAAGGAATCCAAAACAACTGCAATACGCTCAAGTCTGAGAACTCAAAAGAACTCCAGATAAATGCAATGCTCCATACTTATGGTTTACCTCAAATATTTTATACAACAATGATGGCAGAAAATAAATGGAGTTACCTCAAAAAAATTCTGGCATCAACAGATAATAGAGATCCATTACCAACAAATCGTCCATTACATGTATACCTTTTTTATCACTATAAACTTAGCAACATGCATAATAAATTATAGAAAAATGAAAAGCTTATGCAATGGGGCAAGCTTGAAAATTATTTTGAGCATGATGAATTCCAAAATAGAGGAACCATACACACCCATGGTTTCGCTTACACTAGTATAAAGATCCCAGAACTAATTGAAAAAAATACCATAATAGCAGATTTACCTAATCAATATCAAGAGCCAGAATTATATCAATTAGTCATGGCCTATCAAATCCACAGGTTTGTACTACAAATTACCTACTTAAAACTTAATCTAATATTACCTATAAACAAAATCATATAAAATTGTGCCAAGCAATTTTCTAAAATATAAAAAATTAAAATTTTAAATATCTAAATTTCCATAGTAAATTATTAATATACAAACAAACTATCCAATTAACTTAAATAATATACAAAAATAAAAGGATAAAAAAAATTAATATTCTTAATTAATAATCAATTTACCTGTTGCACAAAACTATAAACAACAATAACAATATTAATAATAACATAATATCATTAATGTTACTATATTCTTTATAATTATAATGCTAACAATCTCATAAAATTACTATCAAACAACAATAACATAGATGCAATTCAGATAAATGTAGTGGTCCCACACCTGATGATACACCTTGCCGAAAAGGATTTCCACAACCCTTATCAGATACAACACATATGGACAGTCAATTATTAAGATATATATACAGAAGAAAAAATGAGAAAGATTGCTGGGTAGTACCATATAACTCAGAGACATTATTAATATGGCAAGGCCATATTAATTTTCAATACATTACTACTACTGGCTTTGCTAAATATGTTACAAAATATGTTACAAAGCCAGAACCATCAGAAACATTTGATATCGAAGATCAAGACAATTACTGAACACATATACAAGCAAGAAGACTTGGATCAATGGAGCTGATGATTTTACTACTCCAATATCAAATAACAAGATCAACAATCTCTGTTAAATACCTACTATCAGCACCCTCCAATTTACGTGTTAGAGCAGTAAAACCCAACTATCTACAATTAAAAGCGCTTGAAAATGAAGATAATGATGAAGAAAAGCCCTACTGGGACGATGCAATAGATAAATACTTTGATTGTCCAAAAAATGATGAATTTAAAAATATAACATACCCTGAATACTTTCAAATTATAATCTAAAAAATACACCACCATCACAATCTACAAGAAATTTAATAATAAGAGATCAAAAAGGACGTTATATTATAAAACCCTTACTTATAAGATTTGTTAACTACAAAATAAGAGACAGTAAGCCTAAATTTCATTATATATGTGCACAAAATAAACAATAAAATATTCGAACAAACCATATAATCGATTACTAAATATTCTAATTCAACTTAAAATTATAATTACTCTACTCAATAAAATAAACCCAAAAAACCTATAAATAAAATAAAAATTAAAAAAAAATATGATAATAAAAAAAACTAATTAAATATAAAAACATTGTAGGTGAACTATTCTTTTTTCAACACCTTATGATGAAAATTCCCTGTTACTCAGAGGAAGAGCTTCACGGAAATCATCCAAACTACCTTGAACGATTCAAAAACCTATTTCCTATACAATACGAACAAGAAGTGAATCGACTAACCAATACTACTATAATACAACAACTCCGGCATCTAATGCTTACAAAAAAATAATGGAAGAAATACTAATCGACCTAAACAATATAGAAATTCATGAATTAATCCTTAAACAACTAATGTTACTAGAACACAAAATACCAAACATAGATCCACACCAAGCACTGGTACTAGACGAAGACCAATATACAATCTATGACATCCCTTGCAATTCTTGGGGATTAGAAAATTAATGGAAAATATCACTATATTTTCCTAACGGGATCAGCAGGCACAGGCAAATCATATCTACTATATATAATAATTAACCTATTAAAATCAAGAAAATAAATTACCTTGTAATAGCACTAACTGGAGTAGCCGCACAAAACGTTGGTGGCAAAACTATTCATTCAGCACTGAAAATAAGACAAACAAATTCAAATTACCAAACATTAGCAATTCATGACCAAGATACAAAAAACAACTTAAAAAAAATAGAAACCATTATTATAGAAGAAGTATCCCTGGTTTCCAATGACCTATTCTCTTTTATAAGCAATATATTTGGCTCTATCCACAACACCTCCAAAATTTTTGGAGGAATTCCAGTACTCTTGGTTGGTGATCTTTTTCAATTACCTCCTATAAATGCACAATATGCCTTCCACTCACTAGTATGGAAAAGATTTTTCCATTATTTCTAACTCAACCGAAAAGACAAAGAAACGATCCCGCTTCTATAATCTACTCCAAGAATTAAGATATGGTCGTTTATCTGACATATCAAAAAAAATGATCAATGACAAAATCCAGAAATCAGTACCCGAACATAATATTATCTCAACTCACCTTGTTGGAACACGTGAAACAGCAAAACAGATTAATACAATCATATGCGAAAATCTCCCAACAAACGAATATGGCATTAAGTCAATTATTTCAAAAGCAAATAACACAATTAATAATAGACCTCTAACAACAACTGACCAAAATAACCTTAACTTAAACCATTATACAAACCTACCTGACGAAGTAATTCTAAAAGAAGGAGCAAGAGTTATGTTCCTAAACAATAAATTACTCGACCACAATATCTGCAATGGAACAATACCGTAATTACAAACATAATTAACGACTAAACTATTAAAGTAACATTCTCAACAGCAACAGAAATAATTAAATTAAACGTACAAAAGAAATAACATAATTTGAAGTTAATAGAAATCCAGCATCAAGACAACAATTCCCCCTTCAGAACGCCTTCGCACTTACAATTCACAAATCTCAAGGACTAATACTACCCCATACTACAATTAATGTTGACTACAACATTTTTGCAGAAGGACAAGCATACGTCGCAATGAGCAGAGCAACTACATGGGAATCTATAAACATCTTAAATTTCAACTACAATACTATTAAAACAAATACATCAGTTATAAATAAATATGCAAGATTAAAAGAAATAAACAGAAAAGGACTAAGACATATGAAATAATAACTACTTACAAAAAAAATACGTTCAAACAACCTTTTTTTCAAATTGATAATCTTAAATTTAAGTTGTACAGATCATCAATCAAGTATAATTAACCAATACACATTAAAATTAAAAACCCCAAATTTCAAAATATTTACAAAACTAAAAATAAAAAAATTCACCTGCAAAAAAAACCGATCAAGCAAATTAAAATCGTTGACAACAGTTTTTTTATTTATTACTTTTTTTTTTAAGTTTTTTTTTCTTTCTTTTCCTAAACCAATTCTTATTAATTTTCCTTTCTCATTTTTTTGAACCCGCATTTTTTGAAATTTTACTTCTTTTATTTTTTTTTTAGAATTAGACTACAATTTATCCCACCACAATTCGCAAAGCTCAACCCAATTACCCTACACACATATAAAAAAAAAACCAAAAATAACCACATAAACAATCAAACCTAATACACAATCTCATTCGTGATATCTAACATAACTATATAGAAAAATATTATAACTATATGTAAATTCAAATAAATAATAAAATTAACCAAATTTCACAATTTATTAATCTGCAACAAAATTATTATAGTAAATTTTATAAATACATAAAACTAAAAATAAAAAGCTCCCAACACATGGGCAGGCGCACAACTAGTTTATTCATAACAACTCTATACAATCACCCCCACAATAAATTAAAGAATTGATCATTTTTGGATTAAATTAAATGAGACACTTTCATTCATACTAAACAAATAAATTAAAGAATTGAAGCACTATATCACTAATGTTAATCAATTTTGGATTAAATTAAATGAGAAAATTGCATTCATATTTCTTTAAACTAGGGTATTGACTTGACAAAAAAACTGTTGATCGATAATTGATCAAAAAAATTTTTTTTTAATCGATCAAACATCAATTATATATACTTGATCGAGTATGATCGATCAAGAATATAATTTATAACCTTGAGTATAAATCATTAGGCCAATTATTAATCGATTATATTATATTTATCGAATCAAATAATGCAATCTTATATAATTACATCTCTCTTAGAGGTTATATCTAGTTACCTGGATAACCCATGTTAAATATATCAACTAGTTTATAATTGTTATCCAGGTAATCTAAATTATAGTACTTTTTAAATTACTAGATACTGTAATATATAAGCATTTCTAGTAAATTTAAAAAATTCATCATGTTCAATAGCAAATTTAAATGCCACTTAAACTGCCATGGAACTGCTATTTAATACTATCACATAACTTGACAGACATTCATGTCTATAAAAATATTGAATAGCAGTTCAAATGGCAGTTTGAGTGGCATTCAAGTTGTGCCATTCAACATTGGAATGCACGGTATACTATGTAAATCAAAATTATACATTACTGCGACTTTTTATACTACCCCAAAAATTATGACGCATATTTGACGGATATGTTAAATGAGTTAAATAATTTGACTATTTAATTACTTAAAACTTCTAATAAATAAATATATATATATACCATAAACTGATCAACTTTAAAAAACAGGAGATGGGTTTTAAGGTGAGGAGATGGGTTTTAAGGTGAGAAGATGGGTTTGACGCAATTAATTATATTAGTTTTAGATTCAGAGATCATTTTGATAGGTGTGTCATGTGGTTGATAATAATAATCACGGGCAGTCATTATGTGGATTCCTTATTTTTTAAATAATCGATAATTTTTTAAGTGATTATTAATAGATGAACACATAATATATTTTTTATATATAAAATCGTGCTTCATTTCTTTAGATGCATGAATTGTTTATCTTTTTAGCTGGAAAATTTTACAACTAAGTAATTTTTACAAATAGTTTTTACAAAGTTACGAGATTTTTTTTTTGCCATTTATTGGAAACCAATTTTTTTCTGTCTCTTTTTAATGATTACTCGCTTGTTTATTTATTTTTTTTTTTTAATTTTTAATGGTGAGACCTTGCTCTTATCTTTATTAAATTTAATGGAAGCTTTTTACAGTTGGAAAAAATTTCATTGTTTAAATCTAATGCTAAGAAAAAGAACTCAGACATATAGCTAGATAAACAAAAGTAAACCTAGTACTTATCTGTGGCCTAAACCAACCAGAGTGGCCAAGGCTCACCTAGATTTGATTATTAGTTAATATACTTGAAGGGTGTGTAAGATATTTAATCCAGTGGGGGTACCAGTAATCTATTTTCTGAATTGATTTATTTATAATAGAGTCGTTATTATTGGTATCGATTGTAGGTATAATAGATATAGAAGATTCAGAGTCTGTAGGCTGATTTTGTGAAATTGTTTGTTGATAGTATGATCTTGAGGTACAGTATTGGATCCAGATTTTTGTATAAATTTGTTGGTTGAGATGAAGTAAAAATTGAATTGTAAGGTACTGAGCTGACTTTGAAGATGTGGCAGTTTCTTGTAATATGTTAATTAGTTCTAATGGAATAAGACCTGATAGAGTTGAGTATAATGAAGGCTTGTATGAAAAATGATGAATTTGAAGACTATCAAGTTTTAAAATTTTGGAGTGAAGATTTTTGTCCTGAGTTGGAGAAATATCTAGTTTGTCAGAACTAAGTATTTGGTTTAAAGAATTGTTTATAAGATCTAGTAATAGATTGGTATTTGGGCAAGTAACCCAATGCAGGGCATAACTTGCCTGTTGGCATATATGACAGATATTAGGGTATGAAGGATATCTTTTATGAAGAATATGTGGAGAAGGAAGCTCATCTAGTAATAGTTTTATTCTAAAAGATTTTAGAGTATAGTATTGGAAGCTATGTGAAAAGTTGCTAATTTTTTGGTTATTATTGATATATAACCATGAAGCTTTCCAATTAATAAGTTGTAAAATTTGATTCCATTGCTGAAAGTGGTTTTGTGATGTCCACAATGCAATTATATGTGCTCTGCAGATTGTTCTAATGCTGCGACGAATAGGAAGTTCCATTGGATAATTATCGGAAGTAGGTGTATATTGAGGATTATATATATTGCTTGGGTTAAAAATAAGATAGGGTGCTATATGATGGTTGCGTGCTAGTTGATCAGCTTTATTATTAAAATTGTCATCTTCATGTGCATTTACTTTGTGCAGGGTAATATTAAGATTGTAGAACTTAATTAAATTAAGTAATGTGTTCCATATTGGCCAATAGGGTATATTTAAAAAGTTTGGAAGTGGTATAGTATTAATTAAGCTTTGAAATTTAGAGATAACTGATTGTGAATCTGTATAGATTTGAATAGTACAGTTTCTAGGAGCTGTACTTATTGCAGCTAAAATTGCAAGTAGTTCTGTTTTAAAAGAGCATGGCCAAAATTTGGTTTGTGCTTGAAAGGAATGTATAATATTCTGGTTAGCTATTTGTATCCAACCAATTCCCATAGAGCATTGGGGATTGCCTAGATTAATAACAGACCCATCTGTATAAAAGATGAGTTCTGAAAAACTAATATTGTAATGCGTAAATGACTGAAGAGTATTATAAGCTTGACTTGGCTTGAATATATGAGGAAATTGTATAGTAGAAATATTAAGAATTGGTAGTGGTGGGATATGAATTGGATTTCTAAGTGCGATTGAATATATGAGATCTAAAAAATTAGCATTCAAGTTAATTGTTTTGTCAGAATTCAGTCTGCCAAAAAATTTTGTAGCATGACTAGTAGGTATTAGGATTGTTTATTTGTTTTGGATTATTTTGGTATTTATAGAACAATTTTTGCATGTTGATATAGTAATTGGTGGAGTGGGATATAAGTTTGTAAATTGTGTTTGAATAGAGCATTGCCAGTGAGTTATTAATGTAAAGTCTGATTCAGTTGGTTGGCGGCGGGCTTTGCCTATAATAATTTGATCATTTAATAATGTAATAAGCCAAGGCTTAGCATGTTTTGAAAAATGACCAGTAGTATAGCTATAATAGTTTGTAGAAGGTAAATTTATGTATGGATAAATAGTACGTTCATAGGAGTGGCTAGTGACTTTATCTTCTAAAAGGGTAAACCATTGGGGGGTTCTACCTTTAGGAATTTTGTATAGTCTGGGTGAAATATGTTTCCAATCTAGTAAGCATGAATTGTCATATGTTGTGAGTTGATCAAGAAAAAGTATATGGTGATGTCGAATTTGTTTTTTAAAAGTTGTATATTTAGGATGTGTAGCAAGAATAGATTCTAAAGAAATTGAACCTTCTTTAATCGTAAAGGGAATGTTAGAGTAAGTATTAGGGCTAATAGACCAGTTAAGATGTTTGAAGAGCTGAATAATTTTAAAGGTTGTAGTTAATTTATTAGTGCCATTAATTGTAGAATTAGGGTGTGAGAAGATACTGATAGGTGACCAGAGGTTATTTTGAAGTTGTTGGACCCTAATAAGAGTAGTAGTGCTTAATAGACTATTGTTGTTTAATCTTTTAATAAAGTTGGATAGGTGGCGTTGAAGTTGTATATCCTAGATATTTTTAATATTGTAAATTTGAGGATGAAGTAAAGTACTAGTAGGGATTGTACAGTTGAGTTTGGCTTTATGCTTGATTAATCCTATATGCTGTGTTAAGATCTTGTTACACATTGACTGGCTCAATACTATATTTTGTATCCAGTATTCTATTGTAGGAATAATAATGATATTGATAATATAGCGTGCTTGAGTATCTGTAATTTGTTTTGTACGTGCGATTTGTATAAGCTGGCTTGATTCAGCAATAATAAGTTTGGTCTGTTGAAATTGTTTGTTGTCTAAAGTGAACCGGCACCCAAGAAACTTAAAAGGCTGATTTGGTTGTTGAAGAGGAAGAGGATAGTTGTTGTATATAATTGGAATGTAGTTTTGTTGTTTAATATTGGTTGAAAGTATTGATTTAGTTGGGTTAACTTGAATGTTTGCCATAGAATAGAAGGATTCTGCAATAGTAAGAATCTTAGAAAGCTCAGTTTGGGATGATGCTATTCATAAAGTATCATCCATATATGCTAGAACTGAACATTTGGTTTGTAAATTGTCAGTTGTAAGGTTTTTGAGGTTAGTAAGCCAGGATGTTTCAATTTTATAGCCAGTTGAATTTGAGTATATGTATGAAATAAGAGGTTCATAGTAAATCCGCCAAAGAAGAGGTGTTATTGTTTCTCCTTGATCGATACCATTTTGGACTTGATAGGATTGTGTAAGTCCCAAGTTAGTAATAACTTTGTTTTGTCGATCAGTTAAAATATTTAAAAGGATATTAACAATATTAGTAGGCAAAAGTAGACGTGTAAGAGCATGTTCTAGAAGAGTAGGGTTGACAGAGTCATAAGCTTTCCTCATATCTTGTGATAGAAGCCATATTTCTTTGTGATTGCAGTTGGCATCTTCTATAAGGTTATTAAGGATATGAATAGGAATAGAAGTACTATTTCCAGGAAGAGCAACATAGTTATATTGTGAAAGTATAGGATATTGTGAAAAAACTTGATTTAGTCTGTTGGTAATAATTTTGGTATAGATTTTTCTGGTGTGTTCAATAAGGCTTATTGGGCGTGTAAGATTAAGATTACCATCAAACTTATTGTTTTTTGGAATAGGAAAGATTCTTCCCTTTTTCCATTGTTTGGGAATTGAGTTTTGTGTGAGGCACCGGTTAAAAAGTGATGTAAGGATAGTAATACCAGTCGAGTTAAAATGTTTAATCATTTCATAGCTAATACCTGTAGGACCACAGGCTTTACCATTAGGGAGTTGAGAGATTGTTTGGGTGACTTCTTCTTCTGATATAGGAAGAGCTAGCGATATATACCATTCAGACTTAATATGTGAAGGTGGACGATATTGTTGATTCCAAAAGTTATCAATAAATTTTGATTAATAGGTCTGTATGCAGTCCAATTATTAAAATGTGATTGGATATGTTGTTTAATTAGGGTAGGATCGGTAATAAGTTGATTTTGGAGTTTAATATTTGTAAAATGAACAGGAGGTTGATAGCGATCAAGTATACTGTTTATAGCTTGTGTAGGTTTAGTAACAAGAGATTCACATCTTTTTTCAGAGGCTTGATTAATTTGTTGACGAAGAAGAAGAGAGTATTCCAAGTGGTATGCATAGTATATTTGTTTCCAAATACTTTGTGCTTGTACTAGCCATGTTTGAATTTGATTAGGGTCAAGAGATATAAGAGGATTAAGATTGCACTTTGCTTTTGAGTTTATAAATAAGATATGCGAATTGATGTGAGGTAGGTAAAAAGTAGAGTTGCTTTTTAGAAGTTTTATCAGGTGTCCTAGCTTTTTAAGACCAATGTGAAGTGCAGTACAGTGTGGTGTATATTTATGATTGTAGCTTCGTTTACGAGTTATTTTATTAGGTATCTTTTGAATTGCAGCTTGTATGGTGCATTGTTGTATTTTGTGCCAGGTTGTATCAATGCTTTCCTGTGTATTGGTTGAAAGTGGAACACGATTTTTGATAAATAGTTGGGACAATAGATCAGAATATTCTGTCCATTGATCTGAGTTCATTATTTTGTAATTAAAAATTCTGCGACTAATACCAGTATGAAGGCGTGGAGGTTTGCTATAGGCTTTAGGGAATGTCCAGGTTGTAAAAAAAATAAGATGATCACTAAGTGTACTAGTTTGGCTGTCATTAATATTATAAGAAAGAAGAAATTGTATATTAAATGAATCAGTCCAAATATAGTCTATTCTGCTATGATTAATTTTGTTTGACCAGGTATAGTGTGTATTGTTGTAATGAGCTCCAATATCAAACATATTTGAGCGATGTAGGAAATTAATAAGTTTATATTTTGATGCTGAGCTAGTTGTATTATCATGTGTGTTAAAATCTCCCAAGATTATAGGGTGTAAGTTAGATTGTTGAGCCTGTAGGATCCAGTTAATAACCTGGTTTTGAGTTTGATTTCTTTTGTATGGATCAGTAGATGAAAGGTAAACTGATATAATACGGAGCTTTATATCACCTTTGAAAAACAAGTCCAAAGCAATAGCTCCCCCTGGATGTGTATGAATACTGTGAACATGAGGTTTAAGATTATTGCGAATCATAATTGCAGCACCTTCTACTGAGCTCTCAGAGTTTGCCCAGTAGTAGGTAAATAAGTTATTGTTGCAAAAAGAAAGTTTTGTTTTTGATGAAATTTTAGTTTCAGTAATGCATGCAATTGAAATGTTATGGTTCATACAGTAATCTTGCCAGATTTGCCTTTTGGAAGGAATATTAAAACCCCTAACATTGTGTGTAACAATAGTTAGATGTAGATCTTGCAGAATGTCTTGGGTATTAGAACAAGAGCCTGTGGTTGGCATTAATAAAGTGCTATTTGATTCAGTAGATAATGAAGATGATTTAATTAGTGACTGATAGTGTTTAGGATATTGGTTAGGAGTGATTATAGTGTGGTTTGGAAGAGTTTTATCTTGGGTGTTGAGATATACATGTGCTTCGAGAGTTATAGTATTAATAGAGATTTTGAATGGTAGTAAAAATGAGTTTCTAAATAAGTGCTTTATAAAGGATTTAAGTGTTTGTAAAGGTGGCAATAATGGGAGATTATATTTTTTAAGGAATTTGTTATAGCAGAGTTCCTCAGAAGAATAGGATAAATTGGAATTTGAGGAGTTATTGGGTGATTTAAGTTCAACATCAGAGTAGTGTAATAAATCTTCAAAAGGTGGAAATATAATGTGATCTGGTATAAAATTTTCATATGGAAGGTATATGTGTGCTTCTGTGAAAGTATGGTCAAATCGGGAATGTGGTTTGATAGAAATTTTTATATATTGGTTTGAATAAAACATAGGATAATATTCTTGTATATAATGCAAGAAAGATCCTACAGTTTGTGGAGAAGGGAGTGTTCGTAGTCTATGGTAGTAAAGAAATTTGTTATAGCATGCTTTTGGATTGTATATTTCAGGAGGGTTAGGATAGGGATTGATGAAGAAGTTTCTTTCACTTATAGAGTTTGTAGGTAGTTTAATTTCTTCATCACTGAAGTCTTTTTCAAGTAAGGATTCATCATAGATTTCTGATATTGGGTAGTTGTTAGAACTAGAAGTAGTTAGTAATAGAGAAGTATTGGAGGAGAGTTGTACTTCAGAGGGAGATGAAGATATGGTATCTGAAGTACTGTAATTGTCTTCTGTAGAAGCGCTCGCCGTATACTCGGTTCTCACAGTTGTGCAAGAAGCTAAAGTCTGCTCTGTACGTTGAGTCTGACCGTCGTTAATTAGTTCTTCCACGTAAATAGGCTTTCCTACCTGCCTACTTACATCATTCTCCTCTATAAATGGCCTACTTAATGTAGAGTACATTGTTGTTATAGAGGCGGTAGCTGCATCCATGTTTTCTACAGAAGAAGTTATTGAAAAGGAAAATTGGTTTGGTTGTCAGAAGTATTATTGTTTATAGTATTAGGAGTGAAAAAAAGTGTATCATCATTTGCTGTAGGAGTTGTAATTTTGAAATGATTGATAATGAATTCCTCTGCCTGAGAAAAGTATTTTTCATTGTATTTTTCTTGAATTTGTTTAATAGAAAATTTGGGTTGAAGTCTAATATCATAGAAAGTAATTACTCTAGCAAGTATATGTGGATTGATATTAGGAGTTATAAGAAATTCTAATGCCTGTTTTAGATCCATATCTTGAATTTTGTCGTTTGTTGCAGCAGTATAAAGATAGTTTTTAAGATAACAGTAGAAGTAGTAGGTATATCGTTCAATAGTTTCTGATACATCATTTTCTTTTGCAAATTTTTTTGCTGTTTTTGTAGCAAGCTCTTTGAGTTTAGTAATAGGTGTGGGTTTGGTAAAGGTTGCAGCATCTGGCTGGTTTTGAGAAAAGATTTCAAGTTCAAGCTCTGGGAGAATCCAAATTTTTTCAGTTGGATTTTCTGGTGCTGGATATGTATTAAAAGATTCTTTGAAGTAATGTGATGAGAGGGATTTAATATTATGATCTTCTTTAGTTGTAATTATGGTGCATTTGTCTTGGTTACAGGTATGTAAGTGAAAGAGTGCAAGTTTGCGTGATTCTTTAGAACGTTGTTTAAGTGAGTTAATAGATAAAGGATTATATAAGGTAGGTAGTAACTTTTTGCATTCTTCAAGTAATTTAAGGTATATTTGATATTTGATATAATTTTGAGTTTTTTGTTTGTCTATGTTATTAAATTGTAGTTTATATCTCTCAAAAAATGGTTCAAACCATTTGTTGAATATTCTGGTAAAGGGTTTAAGAGAGGGAATTTCAAAAGTAGTTTGAAAGTCAGTAGTTGGTATATTTAAAGTAGTATGAATATTAAATCTACTATTATTTTGTATATCAAAGAGAGGTGTATTTGGTTTATTATATGTAATTGTATAATTAAAGGATGCTATAATAGGTTTTAAATCAAGATCTTCAATAAATTTAGAATAGTCAATTGTTTGGTATTTGTCATGTAGATAGAGATGTAAGCGTGCAAGATTAATTGCAACTTTGTTTCTATTAAAAGTTGAATAAGGTGGAATGGAGTAATGTGAGCGAAAGATCTTAGCATAATTTAGTTTTGTAAAAAGAGTAGTAGTAAAGTTTTTAAGTAGATTTTTAAGTGTATTATGGTATACTTGAAAGGGATAAGATATGGTTTGGTCTAGAGAAAGATTATGACTATCAATAAATTCAACAAGAAATTTTGGTTTGTCATTAGCCATTTTGTTAAGTAAGTAATTAAATGAGTATTTTCGTGGTTCTTTGTTGGGATTGTGTTTAGTTTGGCCTTGTGGTTCATTTGATTTAATAGGTTGACCTGGTGTAAAATCTTTAAGATAAGGCTTAATGAAAAAGAAAAGTTGTTGAGCAAGTTTGGTAGAAAGTTTATCATATTGTTCCATTTCAGGAGTAATTGGAAAGTTAGTAGACCAATCAAATAAATTTGAAGGACTTTTTGGGTATTGGGTTTGGATTTCAAACTTTTTGGTTGTTGTTTTTTAAGGTGCTGTTGTTGTTTTGGCTATTGCTGTTGCTGTTGTTGTTGTTTTTTAACTTTAATTTGTTTGCTTCTTTGTACAAGTTTTTCAAGAAGATTGAGCTTTTGTTTTTTTGTAAGCATAAAACAATAATAAAAATGGCAAAAGGAAAGTTGTTCTGAGTTTAGTTTTTTTTGAATAGGAGCTAATTTAAAATCTTGAGTAAGTTTAGCACATTCACGATATAATAAACGTCCTTTGAAGATACAACATTTGGTGTAGTCTGGTGCATGTTGTTCATTTGAAGAAATTTTAACACAAGGAATATCCTTAGCATTGCATAAAAAACAAGTGTGAAAATGTTGGGAGTGGGGAGTAATGGCTGTAGGAGTTGGATCTTTATGATAGGCTAGAAATAGTATTCTAGGCTGTGCATCTCTAAGATCAAGATTTTGAGTTGTAAGTTGTTTTATAGGTGATTTGGGAACAGTATCTTTAATTTTAGAAAGTTTTTTTTCAATATTAATAGTCGGAGAAGTATCCATAGGAATAGGTCCTTGAGAAAGTGTTTTGGTAGTAAGTTTAGTAGGAATACAATAATATTGGGAAGTGAAGCTAACATGGTATTTTTTACAAATACAAGTACTAATTGTTGGTTGGGTTGGTACTGAAAAGTAATAATAGGTATTTTTAATTTTGGCTTCACAATCGCTTATTTATTTATTAAGAATGATATTAATGACAAATATTATGGATTTCTTTTATTATTTGAACTTAACGAGAATAAAATTTGGATTTCGCTTTTCTTTAATATTTGTTATTATACTCTAATACTATACAATTACGTTACATTATTATCACTATAATAATGACTAATTACATGTTTTTATTATAGTCCTAGTTATGTATGTTGTGAAATGGTAGATCGTGTCTTAAATATATTTTTCCATATATGCGTGCTGGATGCAGATTTGCTTTAACAGATTTGGAAGATTTGGCACATTTATTGTACATAGTGAACATAGTAAATAGCGTATATAGTGAATATAGTGAATATAGTGTTTATAGTGCTTATGGCGAATATAGTGAATATAGTCAATAAAGTCAACGTATTCGATATAGTGGATATGTTCATAATCTACTTAATAATACAGTAATATTAAGAAAGTATAACAGCACTAACTTTCTCCTTTAACAAAGAGTGATCAATGGGTCGAATTCATAGAGAGTTCAAGTATTGGGTTATCTAATTCGTTCAATCAACAAATGGCAAGTGGCTGTCACAAGCCAATATACAAAATAAAAAAATGTGATGTAACCTGCATTTGGTATAAACAGATTTTATGATGCTTTTCACTTTTTTTGTTAGAAAAATCATACCGTTAGTGATACATCCTAATATGCAAAATAGGATTGTCCAATCAATTTTAAGATGCTTTCACCTTTTTTCTTTCTTTCTTTTTTTTTTAGAAATTACGCAATATATATAAGTAGGCAAAGCAGGTTAAACTGGAGAAAACTGCTCATAAATATCGAATAAATATATAACTTGAAATGCATAAAATAATTAATAATAAGCCTCATTATGTGGAAGAGCGACCAATAAGAATAGCATATTTGCGCACATCATTTCACTTCTCAGATAACCATGCACTTCGTTGCACTCTGTTTCTGGTATAGAAAAATAAATTGCTTTTATTTAATTTGATTATGTTATAATTATTAATATAGACTAAAATATGAACGTTATTAAATTCAAAGATTACATTTTAGAAAGGTAACTATTGTGCATGAATTGTTATCTTTCTGATATATATAATCAAAAACTTTTAGTCGATCAAATATATATTCATTTGATTGATTAGCACTATCAATCATTGATTGACCCATTGTTGCTCAAGCCCCTTAATTGGTGCTTGATTATTGAACTAAATCGATTAGGGTTGCGGCCCAAACTCTTTTTTTTAGTTACGGCGTTTCTACTTAGTTTGGGTTTGGGAATCGGCATTTCTACCTAGTTTGGGTTCATAACCCAAACCCAAATATGCATCCCATTTCGGTATATAGTGTCAAACTCAAAAACTACTAGAAAATGAAAAGAACTTTATATTAAGAAGCTTACAAACTATTAATGCACGCAAAAAGAATTTATCTCTTTTTTAGAAATAGATAAATAACACGTAAATTGATATTTATTATTAATAAACCCAAGCTCTAATCGATCAGCAAATTCAATGTGAATAGATTATTAACGAAGCTATCTTTTGTTCTTTATTACTGGTACATTTTGAAAAGTAATTAAAATAATTCTATCTTAATTTAAATTACCACGACCCTTATTAAAGACGCCACATAGCCCACATAACCCTTAGCCCATATAATTATTAATAAAACAATAACACATATATATTATCAACTACTACTTAACCCAAAGTTACATTTATTACTCTTGTAATATAACTTTATAAACGTAAAATATATAGTAAATGTTAGTACAAGCCTATTATTATTATAATATTTAGCATATTAAACAGTGCACTCAAAGTTCCAAGTTTAAAGCTTACATGTAACGTTTCAATCTTCTTTTTTTAATGACCGTTTTTGGCATTTAAAACTTATATACAGTTAATATAACTAGTATTAGTGGTATTTAGTAAAAATATTCGCATATAAGTGAAGTTCTTGGAGAAGTGGATTATTTTGGATTAATTTTAACAGTGAATATCTACGTTCGTTTAGAGCTAGAATATGCTTTCATAGTGATTTTTTTGTTGGTAAAATGTTACGTTCTCAAAAAGTACTTTATAAGTTACCCGGTCGTCCTATGAGCTAAATATAGTATATCGGTAAGTCTTGTATTTGATATTTACCTGATACTTATTCATCAGTTTGATGTCAAAATTTTCAAAATTTCGCAATCTTATTGGCTAAAGTGCCGAACTTTAAATGACCTTTTTGTTTGGGATGAGTCACAAACCCAATTTTACATGTAAAAAATTTGGGATTTCTAGTCGTAATATAATTTATATGTCAGAATGTTTGACATTACGGCAAACTAGAGGCATTTTGCGAAACATAGTAAATACTATTTGGGATTCTACCAAATCCCAAACTAGTAAGTTTGGGCCGCAACTCTAAAATCGATCAATGATCGAGCATAACATAATCGAGTCAATACACTACTTTAAACATATCAAATAGTCAGATCATTCTCAGTTAATATAAATTCTTGCTTTCATACAAGATTTCAAATTTAGTTAACAAGCGATGAGTGAAGAAGTAAACTTCGGACAGACCTACTTGAGTATTATAGATATTCTATGACACAAAAATTGCGATTTGTCATATACAGTAATTATTTTCGTAAGCAAATTTACCATTTTCTTATTATAGATCGCCTATATGGACATTTATTGTCGCAGCTGAAGCTGGAAATGGCTGAAGCTGGAAATTAAGGGCCTCGATTTAAAATTATAAATCCTACCAAAATCCACTTATACTCTTTTAATATCAAAAGTAACCCTAAACCCTAACCTAACCGTTAAAAAAAGCTATCCAAAAAATTTTAGAAAATTTCCAGCTTCAGCAGCGACATTTATTAATGCGCCAAATAAGATCATGACTTGTTCTCATGATTTATTCTACCAATTTGTAAAAAAATTCTTATTATATGTCATCATGAAAACGTTCATAATTTAAAAAAATTTAATAAAAAGTACTTGTATTGTTAATAAGGAATCTTATTCTATAAAAAAATTACTTAAACTTGGCAATCCCGTATACTGTATTTATAATTTTTATATTTATCAATACATCAAAATACTGACCTTAAACATCTTTATACATTTCTATAAAGTATTTTGGCGCAACATTTTGGGTAATTGTCTTTATACATGGCTTATTATATATATAATTATCCCCCCCCCCTGTGTTTTAGAATTAAATTAGAAATTTACAATAAGTCCACATGATTTTCAAACGTTGTAATAACAAATTGGCCCGTAAATTTAGTAAAATACTGTAAGTAAATAAATGACTAACCTTTTAATACTGTATTTGATTAACCATTTAAATCCGATATTATTATTTGTGCGAGTACTACAGAAAAAAAATCAGATAACTATCAATAGGAAAAAGCGAAAATAACATTGAATATAGTACTAATTAATAATTATAGAGATATAGAAATATAAGATATACTTCATATATATTACTGATAGCTCAAGTCACTAACTCACCAATGGTTGGTGATTAATAATTCTCCGAATAATGTATTTTGTTAATAAATATATATGTGGTATTATGCAAAATGAATGTTGCTAATTGGTATAATTACATCAGTCAGAGTATCAAAATAATGTATATTAATCAGCTTGAAAGTATTTAATATTGCAGTATTGAGAAAATGATAATTTTAAACCATATCATTGTATCTTTATAGAAATATTATTGTTACATATGTACAGATTTACATTGCATTTAAGCACATGAAAATCTGAATGTGAACCATCGGAAACAATGGAACTTCAAACATATTGTTGTCATAGTTTTACCAAAAGATGAATTAAATAAATCATTAGAAATCGAGCCAATGATGTAGTGGCATAAGAAATCGTGATTATTTACTAGAATCAAATTATCGTGGATTATTTATTAAGTCAACCCATTTTTTTGTGTCTGTCCTAGGTCAATATAGGAATTGGATCAGCATAAGATAACCATCCGAGTGTTTTTTTTGTCTGTCAATAACTTTTCTATAATAAAGGACTAGTATAAATCGTTCACATTTGTAACACACAATGTACATGACTTATTGAAATTTATTTAATTCAGTTGACATAACGATAAGTTAGCCAATTTGATGAATGTCATCCTATGCCCAGTTGGAAAATCGTTCCAACGAGACTTCTCACTGAAGCCGCTGGAATTCTGGAATAACCTGAACGCCTAGTAGGTTCCAGAATTCCAGTCCAACACTGATTAGATATGTGCTAAAGCTTTGTAATAGTGTATAAAATCCATGTGCACAATGTATTAGTGCACATTTTTAAAAAGTTTCACAGATTTTTGACTAGGAATGTGCACATAATTCACCAACTCTGGAGCTAAATAGTCATTAATAAATACAGAATATGTGCACATTGAGCACACAGTGCACATAATTCATCGCTACATATCTAGAGATAATAAATTTTATTAGTAGACATACATGACGTATAATTTTCCTTAATCATTTGAGATAATCACTAGTGTACATAATCTGTTATAACTTTATTTTCTCCAGTCATATCCGTTCTCTTTTTTAACGTTTGAAACGTCAATAAGAACTGTGCATGCCAAAAAGTATAACCTGTCTAAACTTTGCACTCAGAGTAATGATATTATCCAAGTTACGCAATGTTGTTCTTGTTGTGAGTAACAAAATTATATCGTTACTACCCACTACTGTAATAAATTTACCAACATTCTGATTGATTACACCCGGCGTAATGTTGTTAGACGGGAATACAGATCTTGATAATGCATGCTTGAAAAAAAATATTTAGATATTTAGATACACATAAGATACTGTGTACAATTTAAATTTTCGTTTCATAGGAAATCTTATTTCAGCTAATTCAAATTATAAACTTACAATTCCTTGCATAACTTTCTGCTCTTAAAGAACTAGATCAAGGCAACGCCCTAAATATTTCTCTGTGAAGAAATATCAAATATTCATGGCAGATATTAAAATAGTCCCTTTTTTGTTTCAGTAACCACCCGATTATATTGCATAGCAGTTAATTTATTCGTAATAAACTCCATGCAGTAGAAACAATCAAATGAAGAATTGAAGTATCATACAGCTAGTGTTAATGAGACAATTGCGCACATTTTCTTAAAACGTGTCAAATAGCAAGGTCTTTCTCCGCAAATAAAATTCTTGTTTTAAATTTAGCCAACAAGAGATGAGTAAAGATAGGCTTCGGACCAATCTATTTGCGCATTACAGGTTTTATATGGCGCAAGAAATTACTCTTGTCATATACAGTAATTTTATCGTAAGCATATTGACGCCTTTACTTATTATAAATGGTCCATATAGACTTTTATTGGTGCGCAAATATGACCATAACTTGTTCTCATGACTTGTCCTATCAATTTGCCAAAATGTTTCTTATTATAAATTCTATGTCATCACATATTTTTAAGGTACAGTCAGACCTCCCTATGGTCACACTCCATATAGTCACACCTCTATTTAAGCACCCAATTTTGTGCGATGGACTTAAAACATAGAAAAAACCTCATTATAGTCACAAATCACTTATAATCACTATCACTATAAAAATTTGATTTTTTAACAATTTTATTAATAAAAAGCCCTCATTATAGTCACCAATTTTTAACTAAATATGGATTATAAAATCCGATTGGCCAATATTATATTCATGTATATAAAATTATCTATTAAAACTTCTTAAAGGTTTGACAGCAAATAACTTTTGATCCAATGACCCGATTTGGATGAAACAACTACCAAAATGTTCGTCTCAATGAGACGATTCTAATGAGGCCAAAATCGTTAAAATCGAATTACACGCTTCTGAGATCGTTAAGGATTTGTATCACTTTACATGTTTAAGAATTGATTAAATTTAAACATTTGAGTGAAAAATCCTTAATAATCTTAGCATTTTATAATTAAATTTGGATGATTTTGGACTCTTTAGAATAATCTAAATGAGTTAAACACTATGGTAGTTGTTTTATCCAAATTGGGCCACTAGATTAAATTTTTTAATAGTATTTCAAATATGCCAAATATATCACTTATTGGCCTTTGGTCACATGACCATTATGAGGTATTTTATTTATAGTCACACCTCTATACAATCACCAAAATAGGATGCGAAGACTTGGTGATTATAGAGAGGTCCGACTGTATCTGATTCAATAAAAAGATTCGACAAACATGGTTGGTAATTTCTTTTATATATAATGTTTTTATTTACACAATCAATCCCGACTGCGTTATTAAATGAACCTGGCGTACATTTTGTATTGTTATATTTATACATGGCTTAGTCTTATATCCTGTTTTAGAATTAATTAGAAATTTAATATAAGGCCACACAAAGTTAATTTTTCGTTTTGCATTACCCGCCGACCGAATTTTTCAATTTTTCAATTTTTTTTTTTTGAACACCCAATTGTGCTAATTATTCTATTTTTGCTATTTAATTTTTTCCATAAAAATTTCCGATTTTACCCGATGGATATCTTAACTTCCCGAAATTATCCGATAGGATCCCGATAGAACAAAAATTTATCGCGGATCAAATTTTCTGATTTCGTGCTACGAAAAATGAAAAATTAACTTTGCATGACCTTAGATATGAACATAAGTTTATTAATTTACAATAAACTAAAAAAAAAAAAAATCCGCCCGCCGACCAATTTTTCAGATTCCATGTAATGCAAATTTAACTTTGCGTGGCCTAAAGTCCTATTATTTTTTTCAAACGTTTAACCCGTCTATGATCTGTAATTTAGTAAACGAGGTAAATAAATGATTAGCTGTTTTAATCATTGACTAGATGAATATCTACACTTGTTCCTGTTTTATATGCATATGAGCTTATTTGTGCGAGTGACACAGAAAAAAAACAATCAGCAATCAAAATTTGATTTTAGACGGCTGCCCACAGTAACGAGGAATTCTACTAAGATGCATAAAAAAACTAAAGACGTATAGCAAAGGCAACATGTAGATTGTCACTTTATTTATGTTACATTTAACAATTTATAATCACTAATTTAATTTTTGCTTTGTAAATTAGTTGAATACGTATAATTTTGTAAATTTGATGTTCTAATTAGAAATGTGGTCGCAATGCAGTATGGTGTAATTATAATGAATTACGTTATTTTTTTGCGTAATTCATTATAATTATTGCCAATTACGGCATTCGATTAATAACTAGATTCAAAAGATTTTTGTTAATATACGTATAATTTTGTCAATTTCGATGTTCTACAGTATGATGTAATTATAATGAATTACGGCATTTTTTCATTGGCCATGCCCGAAATTGAAAGGGCTTAGTAAGTTTAAGATCATGATTGCATGACGTAATAGTTTCCTTTTTTTCCTTATTACATTTTCCCATTTATTATCTACAGATCTTTTATTATTATTTACCGAAATTTTATAATTTAAATGAGGACAAAGAATTTTGATATAATGACTAGAGTAACAGGTGGCGCATAGCGCCACCCTCTTATTATGGTGACATATGAGTATCGCCAAGGGAAAACCCATCGGGCTTTAATTATATTTTGTACTGGACATATTTTCTAAGAAATTAAATAGATGTTGTCTGGTACAAAATATAATTGAAAGCCCGATGCAGGTTTTCCCTTGGCGGCACTCATATAGTATAAATTAAATTACCATAATTTCACATAAAATATTGTGTTTTCTATCATGCGTCAATTGTTACAGAACTTACACTATTCTGGTGACACACATTATGTAGTTAAGGTTATGTTAGTTTGTATTGGAATTAGCATGAATTCTATCGTATACTACTGTAAAAAATACTGGTATACCTAGAACTTCCTATTTTGTTAACCATAGTATTAAGTTTGCATCAAAGTAATTATAATTTCTATTGTGAGTTATTGTAAAAAATTATGTTATGGAACTTGCTATCTCGTGATACACAGTATGTGGTCAAGGTTGAGTTAGTTTGTGTTGTGCATTACTGTAAGAAATTCTGTTACAGAACTTACCATTCTAGTCACAGGTCCAAAGTATAAATATCTGATACCCGATAGTTAACTACTTGCATTAAAAATCTGATTTATATCAAAAAATATTGGAAGCGTATCAGGTAAAAAATAAATATCTGGTATCCGATATTTATTTTTTACCTGATATGCTTCTGATATTTTTTTTGTCATATGCCAATAGAGATCAGATTTTGGCACAAATTGTTAGCAATAGTTAACTATCGGGTATCGGATATTTATGCTTTGGTGATATGCAGTATGTAGTTGGTTTGCATTGGAATTATTGTAATTTCTATTGTAAAAAATTCTGTTATATAACTTATTCTGGTGTGTGGTTAAGGTTGAGTTAATTTAATTTACCGTGAGCTACTATAAAAAATATTGTTAAGAACTCATTTGCTATTCTGTTGACACATGGTTTGTGGTTAATGTTAAGTTAACTTGCATTGAAATAATGTAATTTTTATAATAAGGCACAGTAAAAAATTTGTTACAGAGATTGGTGCTATATTGAGATATATTGTAATAGAACTATCATGTTTTCTATTATGAGGTGCTATAAAAAATTCTGGTACGGAAGTTAATTTGCATTAAATTATTATAATTTCCATTGTAAGCAACATGCTACAGAACTTACTTGATATTCTGGTGATGCAATATGCGGTTAAAGTTGAGATAGTTTTATTCAAATTATCGTAATTTATACCAAGAGTTTTTGTAAAAATTTTTATTTGTTATTCTAGAGACATGTAATTGAAATTGAGTTAGTTTACATTGTAAGCTACTGTAAAAAAAACTCTGGTACAAAACCTACTCGCTACTCTGGTAACAGAAAGTATGTAGTTAAGGTTTAATTACATTGTAAAATTAATGCAAAAAACACAAAGCTCACTTGCTATTCTGTAACAAAATGTGTAATTGAAGTTAAGTTGGTTTTAGTTAAATTATTGTTATTTCTATAAAGAGTTACTGTAAAATTCTGTTACAGAACTTACTAACTGTTCTCATAACACATAGTGTTGGTTAGATTGAGGTAGTTTGCATTGTAGGTTACTGTAAAAAAATTTATTATGGAACTTACTTGCTATTTTGGTAACACACAGTATATAATTAAAGTTGAGTTAGTTTGCATTAAAATTATCATGAATTATATTATTAGTTACTTAAAAACTTCTGTTACAGAACTTACTTGCTATTTCAGACAGAATGTGATTAAGGTTGCATTAGAATTATCACGATTTCTATTATGAGATAACATTACTGACACAATATGTAGGATAATTTGCATTGTTATGATAAAAAAATTATTTATAAACTTACACACTATTCTATTGACACACAGGATGTAATTAAGGTTGAGTTAGTTTTCATTAGAACTATTATGTATTCTATCATGAGTTACTATAAAAAATTATGTTACAGAACTTATTCGCTATTCTAGTAATACATAGTATATGGCTAAGATTGCATTAGGATTGTCATGTTCCTATCATAGGTTACTATAAAATTATATTACAGAACTTAATTATTATTCCAGTGGCATTTAGAATGCTATAAAGGTAGAGTTAGTTTACATCAAAATATTATTTATCATGAGTTATGGTAAAAAATTCTGTGTCCCTACTCTGGTACGGCATTGAATTGAATCGAGTTAGTTTGAATTTGATTTAACATAATTTTTGTCATGATGTTTTGTAAAAATTTTGTTACACCAATTTGATGACACACATGAGTCATAGCTTGTATTAGAATTAATGTGAAAAAATCCTGCCACAGAGCTTACTCACCACTCTGATAGCATACAGTACATAATTTAGTTTGTGTTGAAATTATTGTAAAAAAATTCTTTTATATAACTTACACACTATTCAATTATACAGTGTGCAATTATAGTTAAATTAGTTAGTATTAGGATTATCATGTTTTTTATTGTGTGTTAACTATAAAATATTGTTACAGTACTTACTCGCTATTCTGGTAATATACAGCATGTAGTTAAAATTGAGTTTGTTTGCATCAGAATTATTGTAATTTCTATTGAGAGTTACTATAAAAAACTCCGTTATAGTATTTACTATTCTGGTAATACACAATATGTAGATAATTTGTATTAAAATTATTATGTTTTTTAGTGTGGGTTATTGTAAAAAAATTGGTATAGAACTTACTCGCTATGCACAGTAACTGTTTAAGGGTGAGGTAGTTTGTATTAGAATTAACCTAAATTTTCAACATGAATTACTGTAAAAAATTCTCTTATAGAACTTGCACTTAGTAATACACAGTATGTGGTTGACTTAGTCTGAATTAGAATTATCATGATTTCTATCGTAATTTACTATAAAAAATTATATTCGCTATTCTAGTGACACATACAGTAGTATATGGTTAAGGTTGAGTTAGTTTGTATTGAAATTATCATGATTTCTATTGTGAATTACTATCAAAAAATTTCAGTTATAGAACTTACTTTCCAGTAACACATAATATGAGTTAGTTTGCATTAGAATTATTGGTAACTGTAAAAAATTATTACAAAATTTACTTGCTATTCCAGTGACACACAGTAAGTAGTTAAAGTTAAGTTAGCTTGTATTAGAATTAACGCGATTTCTAATATGAATTAGTGTAAACAATTCTGTTATAAAATTTGTTATTCTAGCAATACATAGCATGTAGTTGGGTTAGTTTGCATTTAAATTATTATGAATTCTATCGTAAGTTAATACAAAAAATTGTTACAGAACTTACTATTTCAGTGACACACAATATGTGATTAAGGTGAGTTAGTTTGCTTCATAAAAAAGGTTTGTAACAGAGCTTATTCGTTATTTTAGTGATACTATATAGTTAAGTTAATTTGTATTGGAATTATTGTGATTTATTTTATAAGTTAATATAAAAAAAATTATTACAGAACTTAACTCTCTATTATAGTGACACATAATATGTGGTTAAGGTTGGCAATAAAATTATCATGATTTCTATCATGTGTTATGTAAAATTCTGTTATAGAGCTTCCAGTGACACACAGCACGAGGTTGAGTTAGTTTGTATTAGAACTATTATGATTTCTGCTATAAAAAATTGTTACAGAACCTACTACAGTCAGACCTCTATAATTGCACCCTCTATAAATGCACACAAAATTCCCTCTATAGATATTATACTTACTGCAAAAACTACTCGTCCCAAATCCCAAATCCCAATTTTATTATGTTTGGAATTGGGCATTGGGATTTGGGATTTGGGCTTTGGGACAATTTTACTATGTTTGGGATTTGGGATTTGGGTGGGATTTTGGGAGTTTATAGTTTGGGCGGTATGTATAATAGATATACACCCTCTCTAAATGAACATTTTATTTTGGTGTACATGGTATGTAGTTAAGGTTTAGTTGGCTTGTACTGGAATTATTGTAATTTCTATGTGTATCATAAAAAATTCCACTACAGAACTTGCTATTCTGATGACACATAGTTTGCATTGGAATTATTTTTATTCTATCGTGACCTACAGTGCTGTAAAAAACTCTGTTCCATAACATACAATGTAGTTAAGATTGTGTTAATTTGCATTGGAATTATTGTGATTTCTATTGTGAGCTACTGTAAAAAATTCGGTTACAGAACTTACTCGATGTAGTTATGGTTGAGTTAATTTGTATAGAGTTACCATGATTATATCGCAAGTTACTGTTAAAAATTTACCAGGTACACAGTATTACGGTAATGGATAGAAACAGTAATAAATTTCTTAAATTTGAGTTGAAGATGATCAATGCTAGAAATGTAGATTATGCTTTGTTAAATGCAAAAAGAAAGTGGCAATGCTATTGACGAATGACACAGGTTGATGAGTCAAACTAAAAAACTGTAGTATTTGAATTTGAATATTTTATTGATGATCATTGTTTTCGTCGATCTTAACAATTATTAATGTTGATCGAACTGATAAAAAAAAAAAAAAGGCGATCATTTCCTTCGAACCAACCACATACACAAATATTGAAATACAATGGCTGACGATTTGATCTACAGATTGGTAACGATAACACCAGTTTGATGATTAGTGCAAATGCCAAATTATGGAAAGATCTACGCGTTGAAGGGTCGAAGTGAAAAATTGTAGTATTGGATTAGCAACACGGGCCCTGTCATGTCGCCATGTGAAACGATAAATATTGCATTATTTCATCATGTCGGAAGAAACATCTCCCTGCGCAATTATCTGGGGTGATATTGCTCAAGCGTGTAGATTTACCGAAAGTATTTTGCATATAATAGAATTTTCATTATCCACACCAGTCATGCAAGATAATCGCGTGCATATATTTATGCACCGAAAAAGAAATTTATCTCGAATCAACCCCGGTTACAGTTATCTATAATACCCATTATATTATTACGGGGTGCGTAAAATTGTAATGAAGGGCTTTACTTAGTTATTTCGGTAATACAAACTCCTAAAAAAGCAACTATTAATTAGTGATTTCGAATTTTATCGTTCACAGAAGAAGAAAAAAGTGAAAATACACCAAAACTAATGTTTAAATCGACCTTGGCGCACTAATTAAAAATGTCGAGGGCGAAATTTTACATATAATGAGCAGATATAGCTTCTAACGTTAACCTCCTAACTCTAATTTGTGTTTTTACGCACTTTATTTATTTACAAAATTATATTTCCTTGTTTGGGTTGTATTAGGCAAAATAAATAAATCCATTAATGGATTAGTTATATGGTTTATTTTAGTTTGAAGTACTCCTAGTTTTTCGAGGGTAAATTGTAGGGTCAAAATTTATACAACGAAAAAAAAAATAATACTATAAGGCAACTAAAGATGCCTGACGAAATGTTTTTTGCGATGACGAAATGGTTTCGTCATGGTTTCGTCATGACGAAACCTTGACGATTGACGAAACCCCCGACGATTGACGAAACCTATGACGAATTGACGAAATCTATGAAATCTATGACAAATTGACGAAACATATGACGAATTGACGAAACCTTGACAAACCTTCAACAATTGATAAACCTTGATAAATCGATTCAGGAACCCCTTTATCATAATGATCTTGGATACACTAAACCTTAAATTGTTTCAAAAGAATGTTATTTCATTATAAGGTTTCATTGGCTTTTTTCTTTTTTCTTCTTTACGTGTTCAAATTTATGTCGGGTTGATCCGAATAGTCAAAATTGTGCACGCGTTTATTTTCGCCGATTCCGGATAAATCCGACACATATTCCGAACATGTGCGAAAGAAGGAAGAGGAAGAGAAGGGAAAATACTTGAAAACCAATGTTTAAATCGACCTTGGTGCACTAATTAAAAATGACGGGAACGAAATGTTACATATAATGAGCACCAATCTATCGCTATAGTCTCCAGCAACAACACCTTAACCCTAAACTTCTATCTTTACGCGCATTGTTTATTTACATTTAATTTCTTTTTTGATTTGTTATTCGTAAATAAGTAAAATCACGGTGGATAACGAGAATGTAATGGATATCTTAATATGTATATATTGTTATCCGACAAACTCTTATGATCATGAAAACAATTTTTTTTTGTTATTTTTTTATGTAATCATGTTTATTCAAATTAAAACTCAGTTAGCCAATCACGACTTGAGAATCATGATCATAATTGCCGGATAACATAAATGGGATCTTTGCTATCAAAATGACCTTCCGAGGCTATGTTGATTTTGTGAATAAAAACCAAATTTGCCAGCCATCTAGTAATCCAATTTGAATGTATTTTTTTTTAATTTGTAGATTCTATTGAGATTTACAAAATAAAAAAAGGTTTATTTAAATTGGATTACTAGATGGCTGGCAATTTTGATTTTTATTCACAAAATCAACATAGCCTCAGAGGGTCATTTTAATAGCAAAGATCCCAAATATTGAGTCATGCGTTGATAAATATCGTAAAATTTGTCCAATCGTAAATGATTAGCTGAAATTAGGGATGGGCACGGTCGATCACGGTCAGTCATCGGTCGGTCATGATCGGTTAACCGCTTATGACCGGTTGACCGCGGTCATTCATACGGTTAATGACCGGTTATAGCCGATAAATTATTTACCCAATTATCTAATCAAAAATATCTAAATAAGTGACAAGTAGGGATGGTACACTGCGAAAGAGAAACAAAACACGGCGATTTGCATCACATGATCAATAAAACCGTTCGTTCATATTTCTGGTCAAATTTGCAGATCATTTGACCACATTTAAAGTTGTTTTGTTCTAGATCTGGCCAAATGATCTGCAAATTTGACCAGAATTATTAATGATTTGTTTATTTGGCAGATCATTTGACCGGAATTAAAATTATTTTGTTATAATTCTGGCCAAATGATCTGCAAATTTGGCCGGAATTATGAACAAGGTATTTCTCAACCGGGTTTAAACACTGCCTAAAAAATTTTCAGATCATGTGATATACATTAATTTATATACTCATTATTGTTATATTCACTTATATCATAAAAAAGTTTTATTTAATAAAAATGAAACATATCGTCCATCAACCATGCAAAGGCACATGATCTGAAAAACTTTATGAAAGGCGGGTTGATTTTTCTATTTATCAGATAATACAGATACACCGATATGAATTTTAAGCAATAATTATTCATTTATTAGCCAGAATATTAAGAATTTGGCATCGGTCATAATCTTGACCGGTCGGTCAAACCTCTCTGACCGGCTAATATCGGTCACGGTCATTGACCGGTCATGACCGGTCATGACGGACCATGCCCATCCCTAGCTGAAATGTGCCGCTGCGCGGCACTGTCAGCCAATCATTTGCCCGATTGGACAAATTTTGCGATATTAATCGATGCATGATCAATATTATATACTTATCCAACCTATATTGATTCTCTATCGTTGCTATTAATTATGCATTATCGCCTGTTCTGTTAAAACATCGTTTTTTTGGCTCTTATCGTTATTGACCGCGACTTTCCTATGGAATTGCCTAAAAGGTTAATTAGGTTATATTCTTTTGTTGGTGATACTATATTAGACCCTTTTACGGTTATTAAAACACTTCTTAATTTTTATAAACGGGTAATTAACTCTATCTTGTATGAATATAACTCATCAGGTTTCGTCATAGGTTTCATCAATTCGTCATAGGTTTCGTCAATTCGTCATAGGTTTCGTCAATCGTCAGNTTCGTCATAGGTTTCGTCAATTCGTCATAGGTTTCGTCAATCGTCAGGGGTTTCGTCAATCGTCAATTCGTCAATTGGAAGTCACCTGACGAAAAGATTTCGTCATTCGTCAATGATGAATGATTCGTCATTCGTCAGGCATCTTTAAAGGCAACTCGCCAAAAGCGTGATTTAGGCCGTTTGCAGTTGATTCTTCGGTTAATGTCACTTTCTAGGATTCTCGGGAGGGGGAGGAGGGGGTAAAATGAAGCGAACATATAAAATGAACAAATATGTGCTAATTTCATTGGTCGATGCAAATCAAGTGATCGTCGAGAGCCATCCAGCGCTTTGATTGGTTGTTCATTTTTCGTGGGATACTTCAATTGAGGGGTGATGTTACCCGAAAAATTAAATTCGAACGGCCTTATTGTTTATTTATAACATAGGTTCTAGGTTTAAATACTACAGGGGAGAAAGCATAACGTTTCTTTTAAGTTTTACAAAGCTGAAGAACACAAGAAGCTTTGGGATTACGTAATCTTTATAAATCACATCCGCTAATTATGTCAATCTTTCATTCCCCTACGCTCTGTTCTTTGTGAGCCTTCTTAATTCATTCAATCTGAACTTCTTTTGCGATGCCAAAGCCTTCTGAGTGACGTTAAACGACCCACGTTTCTATGATCATGAGCCATTTGTTGCGCCTGATTTCGGAAATATCACTGAAAATATGCAAAGTGTGCAAATAGAAATTCTCTACTTTTATCATATTTGAGAGTAATTCTGCTGTATTTTAGTCATCACTATCTTTGTTAGAGATACATCATAACCTTAATCCATATAATTAAGAAAACAATATCTCTTGTATATATTGAATTGATTGCTACTAATGTTAATTCAAGCCACGATTACAACGCTTACCAAGCGATGTACTATAACTCTAAAATTTTAATTAAACTGCAAGGTACACGGTAAGCATAGCCAATTGTTGTTAAAATAACATATGAACAATATTTTAGTACATTAAAACCAAGAGTACATACAACTTATATGTAAACACTCAAATAGCTTTTTTTTAGTTGATCGTTTTGTGACACTTAAAGATCACTGAACCCAGTGATCATCACATCACGTAAATCATACAATAACGTTGTTACCCCTGCAACTGAAAATTTTTATCTCCCTGCTTTATTTGATCGATCATCGTTACATTCGATCATCTTTAAACCTTTCAATCGTACCTCCTTAACACATGTTGCTCCTATTACCTTATTTAGATACTCTTAGTAATATAGACATTCGACGCGTCATACTTAATCATAGAACGAATTATTCTTTCCCCTTATCACACCATTGCTTTTTGTATACAGATTAATTATGTACAAATTATTTATTGCTTCGTTCAGGGACGAACGAACATGAAGCATTTAAATATTATCGTCTCGCCCCTCACGCCAAGGAACAGTATGATTAAGTTTATAGGTGTAAGAAGAATATTAGCGTGCATATCTCAATGACGAATTGATTGTGTATAACGGAAGGAAGTTAACCCGACAATTGAGTAGTGTAAATAATTTATATAGATCGAACATGTATATAAGTCCGATGTATTTACCTTTATTATCGTTAGGCTTATCTGAGTGATTCCTCCTTTATAATAAAAGTCTTCTGAGTGAATTCCTATTATATCGTATTGATTGAGTTATTAGTTATTTGTTATTTGTTATTTGATTTATTGGATTTATAGTTTTAGTTATTGTTATCATGAACTGAGTGAATTATAATCGATTGACTTATTAATACGTTTATTATATTACATATTTACTTTAATTTACCCTTTGTCACTATAATAAATCCCGCCTCCTTCTTTTAACCCGAATTAATTATAATCCATCCATTCCGACCTCTGTTTAGAACCGTCCCGATACATAACCCCGTTTACTATCCAAGTAGCTTAAACCGGCGATATTCTGGTGCTCTCCCAACCGATAGTAACAACGTCATTTGTTTACTAGCACTAACCAAATCGGTCTAAACTATCCCTAACTTAGGCCGAATGATTTACCATGTGATGTGATTAACACGAAGATATCACTGGTTCAGTGATCTTTAATCTACCCATCGTTTTCAGCAATTAAGACTTATCTTTGAAATTAGAAAAGAAAAGTATAAGGCTCGTAGACGTTATTTTGAAAATTGTGTCCTTCAAAAATAATGCGATTATACGGTATGATGATTTTGATTAGCAAACCCTGTATAAATAAGTTTCCCGGCAATTGATCTGTATCAGCAAATCATACTAATCTCCTCCTATGAGTCGGACATATGCGAAAATTGAGGAAAACACAAAAATACGATCGGCTTCGTGGTGCTAATTAAAAATGAAAGATGAATTTTACATATAGAAACTTATCATTTTCTTCTAACTGTAATTTTACCATTAATATCTTTAAACTTAACCCTAACCCTAACATTAACGAACTTAAAATATTTTGTCCGAGTCACGTGATCGGAAAATTTTGGTGTCGATAAATTAGCGGAATTAGCGGTGGACCTACGGACAGTTCTTACAGTAGTGCAATTCACGTGATATTACTAAAACACCTGCTAAAACCCTAACCCAAACTAACTATTCACGTGATTTTATCTGTCCCAGTATCGCCACCAAAATTTTCACGATCATGTGATGACCAACAAAATTTTTTTATTAGGTTAGAGTTAGGGTGAGTGCTCAGTTAGGGTTTGGATGTTATACAGTAAAATCGCTCAAGGAAAACTTTTTTTAGTTAAAAAAAGTGGTTTCTTATGCAAACTTTTGAGAAATAAGCTTTTTTTGACAAAAGAGACGTTTTGAGACGCTTGTTTTGAATTTTCCTGATCGTGTTACGTTACACCAAATTATGATCTTTTATTGGCCAATAATCACGTGATCGTGAAAATTTTGGTGGCGATACTGGGTAGTTTGTCCCAAGAACTGTCCGTAGATCGTCCGCTAAATCAGGAAATGGTAACACCGTATAACGATACTTTTTTAGAATTATTTCCGTACGTTTAAGATTGCTACAAATTTCGATAAATCGGTAGAAGAATTAGGCAAAGCAAATATTTGGCAATCAAGAAAATAATAGAAGGTAGTAAGTATACAATATTGGGCAAAAATTGTAGAATAACGGTAATTGGCAAATGATCACGTGCCGCAGCGCGGCACATGTAGCCAATCATTTGCCAAATTACTGTATTCGACAATTTGCCCAATATTGGTGTTATCCGGCAATTTATGATCATGATTGGTAGGGAATTGCTCGCTGAGTTTTAATTTGAATAAACATGTTTACATCATAACACATGAAAAAATAACAGTAAGAAATTTTTCATGATCATATGAGTTTGTCGGATAACGATTCTTTATTAAACGACTATTTCGGGATCGACAATTGATCATTATATAACATCTCATTTAGTCGGCTATTCTATCAGCACTTCATGCAATCACGAATTAGGTTTATAATCTTAACACTAATTTCTTCCAGTCGCTTATAGAGAATTCAAAAGACAATTATTCAAAATATGGAGAATCCCATTCCGGGTGAAGCCCTTCATTTGTAATAAAAGCGTTACATATTTTATGATACAAATAATTAAAAGGGCAAACCCTACAGATAAGACCATATGGACCTTTTGACTTTTCCGCCCGCATATCAGCCATTTCAGCCATTTCTTCTCAGCCGTAAATTTTGGGAAGCACTTTTTGGACAGTATCCGTTTGATCTGGGAACGTGAAATCTTACGTCAATGATTACATTTTTGGACCAATAATATATACGAGAAAGAAAAAAATAGAAGATTAATTATTATTAACTTAACTATAAAATTTGCTACTTATATTTAATCTTCTTTATTAGTAAATTTATGCTCATAGGAAAAAGTTATTTGCAACCTTCATAATTATAACAAAAAAAAAACCGAAAATAAAATTTGCATAATTACAAATAAGAAAAATGAACTCTCTTTCTTGCCTTAACCATAATTTACAATATTATTACCATTAACGTTAGAGTCGAAACACAAATTGAACAAGCTACTTTAGAACTCTTCAGGTTCAAAAGACAAAATTAATTATAACAAAATTTTCAGATTTTGTAAAATAGTTTATCAACAACGGCTTATCAATTGTAGAAAGCGATATATATTTATACACGCTTAGTTTCGACTACTGACTTGAATTTGAATAGAATTTATTATTAAGATCATTATATACAATAATTTTTTAGCGATTATAAGCTATTTAATTAGGATTTTATCACATTATTTTAAACTACAGAAACTAATTGACATAAAAAATACGAGAATTAAAAAATTACTAACTCTGGGAATTATATGATCATGCCGTATAACTAAAATACATGGTTTTTTTTTTTAAAAAAAAAGAACGCACTCTGATCATTATATCAAGATCACAGGGCTCTTAGAATATATTAAATGTCACGGATCATAATTAAAATAAAACCACGGTTTCTGTTTGACCCTCTAAAAAAAACCTCCACCCTTAATCCCTAACCCTAAAAAATGTGCCCCAAAAAATTTATTTTTCAGTGACTTGGTAATTTTTTTATACTATCATATTTAAATTTTTGGTTTATTAATGTACTATTGATTTTTTATTGATGTATTTTTTGTTGCAGTAAATTTCATGAGTACAAATATTCATTGGTGAACTATTTCTGTAAAAGTAAAACAGGCATTCGTTAATGTCCATCTATAGATGTTCAAACTATTATGACAGATAATTTTATTTAAGCAGCTATGGGAGACATGGGCACGTTAATAAATACGATAAAAATTGATTTTGTTGTCGCTATCTAGGTATGAAAATATAACATTAATAAGTAAAGGTGATCATACAGCAGGAGATTATTACTTAAAGTTTATTAGGTTCAGAGTTTAAGAAGCTTTTTGTTAAGCTATCTTTGTTCGAAGTTCTAAAAACATTTTATTAAAAAATTAGCTTGGCTTCTAATGACTCCGTGTTGTGCATGATATACTGTATTCGCATGTCGAAAATGTGATAAGGTTGACGGCGAAGACAAAATTCTTAAAATTCGTTAAGGCTAGGTTTAGTGTCAGGGTTAGCATTTAGTTTATATAATAAAATTTTATAACGAAAACTTTTAGAGCACAAAAGGTGGGCTATGAGAGTTTTTTGGCATAACGTTTGTTTTGAATCTTCGTGTAATTTTACACCTAATTTTGAACAACCTTGTACACATTTTCGGTATGCACTGTACGTACTCGCGATATGCAATATTTCAATAGTTACACTAATGAACGGACCTAGTGTAATAAGATGTTCCTGTCACGTGAAAAGGCTTAAAATACGTTAGGGTTAATATATAGTAATATAACGATAGATATCGCGTGATTTTCCTACGCTTCTAAATTCGCCTGTTTAGATCATGATCGCCTTTATTTTATATTGAATTAACCCCACTTTAGTGAATCTAGGGATGTGCAAATCTAGTACAGCCTACGAGTTAATTGTGAGACAAATATGTATTACCTTATTTATTTTATTTATTTTATTATTTTTTTTTTAGACTATCTCAGAATGCGAATTGCATCTGAGGCGCGTGTGGCGCTCTTTATTTTATTTTTATTTTTCTTTATTTATTTTATGTTATTTTATTTATTTTACTTTATTTTTATTTATTTATTTTATTTTATTTTATTTTTACTTTTTCATTATTTTATTATTTTATTATGAATTTAATAATTTAGTGCAGGTACTTGTAACGCATCCTATAAGATCCGTGTATCATGAAATCAAAACAACCAAAATAGCCCGTTCTTTTTGTTAGTTAGAGCTAGGGTGAGGTGAGAGTAATGCATAGGCGAGAAGAAGAGTGTTATAGTGAAATTTTGCAAGGAATTTTTTTTATTAGAGCGCGAAGAGTAGTTTCATAAGCAAAACTATGAGCCACAAGCGAATGTTTAAAAGATTCTATTTTTTCTCGATTTCACGTTACACCTGATCCTACGATCTGATTGGCTTATCAGGTACAACGCACATGCACTAAATTATATAACCCTTCTATTATTATTATTATCATTTACTTTCAGGAAAATTACTCAAATTTCTGTTTTGAGCTTGCTCGTTTATATGTTGTTTTCGCTTTCTTTTCGGAATAATTTGTAATTTTGCACTTCACGAATCCTATTTTTAATTCCCACTTTGCCCGACAATATATGGAGTGCTCCGTATTAAAAGGGCCCATTTTTACAATTTTTTGAAAAATGAGTTTTTATTAAATTCATGTAAATTTTGACATTATTGATATTTTTCAATTATTAATAAAAGTTGATTTGCATAATAAAAAATTAAGATAATTTAAAAAGAAAAATTACATGAGGCTGCGTAGAGCCAACACGTCACGAGATTATCCGATAGTCACCTGCCTTCTTTAACCAATCAAAATCGTGAAATTTAATTAATCCCGAATCAGTCCGAAAATCAAAACAAATGGTTAAACTCAATTATCTCAAAATGAGATAAATGTAAAAATGGGACCTTTTAATACGGAGCACTCCATATGTCCTAGCGTTTAAAAATTGCATGCTGTGCAGGATACTAATCTTAAGACCAGTTCAATCTAATTCGGCGGTTTACATTACTTTCCTCACTCAAAAGATTAAACCACCGAATTAAATTGTTCTGTCCTAATGTGCAAGCCACATGTGTGCTCATCCCGATTCCATCATTTGACATTTACTAATATGATCCTTTATTATTAGATGACTGTGGAACCTCAAAGGAAAAATTATTTTCAACATGAACTACCAAATGAAGTTATGGTATATGTTTTTAAATATGTTGAAAAACCTATAAATTTAATTGTAAGCTGCATGAGATGGTCTTTTATATGTAAAGATTCTCAAGCGAAGGCAGAATGGATCATTCATCGATTTGGGAGAGCTCATTGTCTTTTCCATGCTATTAGATTGGGTCCAACTTTCATCTCTGTCGAAGTCGCTCGAGCCATTATTACCAAAGGTGGAATTCTTTCAAGATATTTTGCACAGCGTCTTCTTATTCATTATGGAAATTATGATCAAAAACTAATCGAATTAAAGATTGCCCATGGTGTAGGACAAACAGATATTGATATGATTAAAACTTTGCAACAAAAAATAACCCCCTGGGCTAGCAATTTACAAATTTCCGTTTATATGTTTTTATTAACGGAAGCTTCTAAATTATTCAACGATGATTTGTATTTAAAAGGAAATGATATGGAGCTTTTTCACTTTCTTTCTGGAGGTCCTCATACTATTAATTATGCACCAACTATATTAGAAAAAAATTATGAGGAGATCAAGAAACTTATTTTGTGCAAGAAATTTGTACCGTTCCCGCCAAGAAAACCTAGTGATGCACAAATTAATTCACCAGAAGAGTATCCACCAAAAGATGGACATGAAAATAATCGTCACCTTTATTCAATTGCGAGATCAATTTCAATCCGTAATGACTTAGTACTTTTATGGAAAGAAATCGGTTATTTTGAAATCTGTGAGGATGTTAATGATCTTGTGATGCAAGGAGCACTTTTAATTCTATTTCCACCAGCACAATCTCCTGTGTGGACTAAACCTGACACTAAAACTGTTAAGAAGAAACTTACTGAATTAATTGATCTAGGTTTTCAATTAAATTTTGGTATTATTATTGATATATTCCAACTTTTAGAAAGTCAATTAGACGACATTGGGATTATCTTAATAGATTCATTCGCAGAAATTAAGCAAGAACCACGAGATTGTTTCTTACGTAGATGTTTATTCGAAACATTGAACCCTGCTAAGTTAAAAAAGAGCTCAAATATAATGGATTTCTTCTATAAATATTTGCCTAATACAGCAGAAAATGAATTCGATGATGCTTTTAATCTTTGTGCAAAAAGATTAATGATTCAAAATGAGGATTTCAGAATTAATGATTCTACGCCTGATTTCATAATAAAATCAGTGATTGATTTATTCCAAAAGAAGTGACTATAAACTCTATTTTTTTATCAAAAGAGCTAATTTTATTATCGACTAAGCTCATATAATTTGATTCGGAACTTTAAAACAAAAAATAGGATTTTTTAAACTCTCACTTATTTTCAAACCAAGTAATTCTGAATCCATAATATATAAATTTTTTTTTACATTCATTTTTTTTTTTATAACTCCGAAATGGCAATTATCTGAACGTTTGTTGATGGTATAATGTTTGTTATTAACACTTATAGTAAAACTAATCACAAGAATAAGTACAAATTATTTTTTTTAATACAATAGATTTTCTGTTTATCACATTATGGCCAATTTGATTATCATGTTATATGGGTTTTTTCTTAACGCGATGGGTTTTGTTATCATCTTAAGAATAATAGATTTTATCATCAGATAATTAGATTTAATAATAGACATAAAAAATATATGAACAAATATGAATTCCTTTTTTACACATGCGAATAAAATATGCATTAAAAATTAAGATAAATTATGTGAAACCATTTGGCTGAGACAACTCATCTTGGTCTATGATATAAACAATACAATACGTTTTAATAAAAATTTCAAAGATTTTATTTCTTTTACCCGATATGAATAATAAAATAAATCAAAATATTATCCGTTAAGTAGTAGTTGTCAGCGTCTCTATTTCATTCATTTAATTTTCAACATCGTCTCAATTGATTTTGGTTATTTTTTTGAATTCATCGAAAGTATCCATAGTGTATTATGTTTAGCGATATCGTGCAAAAATTCATTTGTTTTCCTCATGATTGATACTAATATATTGAATAGACGTGTTATTATAAGTTTTAACATTTATAAAAACATACGTATTTTTGAATATCTTCGTCGTTTTCTGTGAATAAAAACATACCATATTTAAATAAGCTTTATAATTGCTGTCACGAAGTGCACTATAGACGAAGCAATGGTACTCCCAATTTCTGTGTATTAGGCCACGCAATGTTGATTTTGCGTTTTGCATTACCTGCCGAGTTGCAGGAAAATTTTGTACTGCAACCTTTTTCCCAAATTAGTATGGCAATTCGAATTGCCGCGCATGCGCGTTCCGAAATAATGCACTGGGTCTCGAAACAAAGTGCAAATGCGTATTATTACGCGCTTATGCCGAACAGAAATAATTGGATTTTACTATTAACATGATATAGTAAATGACTTAAACCCAGACAAAATATAAAAGTTGAAAACGTATGAATAAACTGACCTATGTAATTTTTATTCGTTGCAATCGTATTGCAGCAGAAATTCCTAATCTTTATATGCAAAATTTATTTTAGGCCTAATATTCTCCCTTTATTTAAACATCCAAACGGTAATGACCTTTAAGCAAAAGCTTACATTTAGAAAAAGCAAATATAACTCAATATACTTTAACCAACCAGCAACGTAACTCAAGTTTCCGAAGTACATTTTCCAGAAAGGAATAATATCGACAAAGTTAGGCATTGGCAATAATGCTGACCGATTTAGTCGATATTATTTATGTTCTTTCGGGAAAATAGCTTTTGAAAAGTGCACAGTAATTATCTTTTACAAACAGATTTACCTATTGCTGAAAAAATTGTCGATGACGAAATTGATAATATTTTAATGTCACGTTCAGACCTCTATAAATGCACTGTGATGGTAAAAATTAACATAGAGTTATTGCATTTAGAAGGTAAAAATTTATGAGTGTTAGATTAGTTGGGCGCAAGAGAAAATGTGCATTTAAAGAGGCTTTTCATGGGTTGTGCATTTACTTATTGAATCGAAATTTTTTTGCTATATAAGATTAAATCTAAGCTAAATTATATTTAACTTTTTTAGTAGCTTTAATTATTATCTTATTTATCGATTATCAATCTGCTGCAGAGCACAAATTCAAAAAAAGGGGGATGACTAAAGCCATGTACACACGTAATTTTTCATTATAGAACTTTTTCAACATTAGGGTCAGGATTAGAGTTAAGACAAACATATAAGTAAAATTGCTTTCCCGACATTTTTTAGCTGTGGCTCAAGACACGTTTAGACTACCGTTTTTGTTTTTGATTTCTTCGGGCTGATTGTGTAAACAAAATTTCGCGACTCCCGTTGGTTGATTTACACAAAAATGTTACGTTGGCACGCGAATTAGACGACCCCAAAAAAGGACATATCCAATCAGAAGATTTAAAAGTTTTCGGTCAATAATCATTAATTAAAAATGACTGAGATGAAATTTTACATATGGAAACTCATTATTCAAACTGATATATATATATATTTTTACATTAAAATTCTTATATGGGATCTTTGCTAGGAAAATAACCCTCCGAGGCTATATAGATTTTATGAATAAAATTCAAAATTATTAGCTATCTAATAGTCTAATTTAAACGATTTTTTTTTTTTATTTCGTAAAGCTCACTAGTCTCTACAGTATAAAAAAAAGTTTATGTGAATCGGATCATTGGATAGCTGGCAAATTTAAATTTTGTTTATAAATCTACATGGCCTCGGAAGGTCATTTTCCTAGCAAAGATCCCATATGAGCTCGAACAATTAGTACAAATTCCTTATATCGCATAATAATATTTGAAATAAATTTACTATTTCTGTTTCTCATATTATATTCATAGGGCTTTAAATAGATCATCCTTAGTAATGCTAGATAAATCGGCAGAATCATTAGGACGGAAAGTATTGTTGATATCATAAATTATACATCTGAGCTGATCCCTAACCTTAAAAAATACTCTTCAGGACATTGTTTCCTTTTTAAAATAAAAAACTAGCAATTGCAAGTATGGCGGGCAACTTCATCGCCCGCTTGAGAAAGTATTTAACATATTATTGTTGCTAAAGAAAATTTTGTTATCAGGCTTACAATACATTTTATGTTCAGTTTGTTCCCAAAGTACGTTCTAGAGAAAATCTATTATTGGGATTTTAATGATATTTTGCCAAGTTTGTTACAAAAATAATTGAAATTTCAATAATAGATTTTCTATAGATGATAATTAGAGATCAAACTGGACATGAAATATAATTAGAAGCTTGATAACAGGTTTATCCTTGGTAGTGCTCATATTACGTGACAGAAATATTATTCAAAATTAGTGGTACACGTGAGAAAATTTTTGTTGATCCGCAGTAGGGCTAGTGCAAATTTGCAATTGCAAAATCTGCGCATAAACCTGACATTTATTGCATTGCAGATGCGATTGCATATTTTACATATCAGGACTAATTTTGCATATTTAATAGTGCATAATCTGCACATAAAATTTAGAAAGAGCTTGTAATAGATTAGGTGAAACCCATATTAAATTCAAGTGTTAACGTGAACTTTACCATTTGTGATAGTAATACAGAAGAATAGTTCATAACTAGTAAAAATAAGAATATTACATTAAAGAACTTCAAATTGAAAATGTAATCAACTATTTTTTCCCTTTTTTTTTTTTTTGCAAAATTAGAATTTGTTCTTTTTTTGGTTTTTTTTTTAAAAAAAAAATTCATCAGATATGTATACAGTATATGATTTTTTTTATTTTATTTACAGTAAATTAGTTACTGTCGGCCCTCCCCAAACCGATCCTGTCAAATCCGATAACCTGCCATAATCGGTTGAAAATCGATCCACCGGGTCTGTTCCTTAATTTATATCCGATAACCTGCCATTTCTGATATCTGATAGTCCAAACGCATAAGTTCCCGATTCGTCAGACGTGGACGCATGATTACTGACCAATCAGAATCGTGAATTCAAAAAAGCGAGATCTTCTAATTACAGCTGTGTTGAAAAAAAGTGGGACACGTGATAAAATTTTTGATGATCGTCAGTGGATTTTCGGTAATTATTATTACCGAAAATTTTTTGCGGGTGTCGGTAATTATGTTTTTCGGCCGTAACACAATTTTCGGTATATTTATTGGGTTCAACTAAACAATTTAGTATGTAACATGAACACAATGTCACAACATTTACCTTTACTTAGTTATCGTTCTAATGCTTGTCCTATCTGCTTTGTATGTTTTGTATGCTTGAAAGTCTATGGTGAAGATTGTCTTTGTCAACCTATAGAGCTTTGTCGAAAAAGCAAGAAGGGTAGTGAATATAAACTAGATTTTCGTAATAAACATATTACACGTACCGGAGCTAATAAACAGAAAAAAAAATATGATCAAGAGTTCGTGGATTGGTTCCAAAACAATATATCTAAAGTTGATATTTCAACGCAAAATTTTGTTAATATTTGCTTGAATTGTCTTAAAGAATATAAAACTGGTAAAGTTTTTTTTATTTGTAATTTATTGTACATTATAACTATCATTATAATTATATTTATATAATTTTAGATCAAAAAGAAAGTCAACATGAATTAAATGAAAATATTAACCCTATAGATGAATCCATTGAAACTATAGATTTAACAACTGAACAACTTCCAGATTGTTCTTTTATACCAAAATTTTCTGAATCATCTAACTTACCTATTATTGATAAAATAGTTGAAGTAGAAGTTCCCGTAACAAAAACACCAGATGGTAATAAAATATAATAAATATACCTGTATTTGATATATTTTATATATAATATTTTAATTTGATTTATTTATTATAATTGTTTATTGTATATAGTATTTATTACATTAGTGTGTTATAATAAATTTGAAAAACCTCATAAAAAGTTAGATGGCGCATTGGCTATTCCATTTAATCCTGATAATATAAAGACTTTTGGCAATATTGAAGAAGAAATTTTGTCACGTACACTTCCTAAACAATGGGGCAAAATTGAACTTGGCCGTATTTGTTATCAGATTTCAAGTACTTCTAAAGCAGATCACTATGATTTAAAGTCTGATGGTGCTATTATGGCATTTGTTGCTGAGATAAAGCGTAAAAAAAATTTACAATTATGTGTTTATCAAGAACCAAAAAATAAAAATACACACAATCGCTTAAATGAGGATGAAGAATCAAACCAATTAAATAAAAGAATTCGTGTAAGTTATTTTTTATATATTTAAATTAATTAATAATTATAAAATTAAATTATATTTATTTAAATTATTAGACACTTGAAACAGATTCAAATACTCTAAACACTTTAAATACTATTAAAAAAAATATTTACAACAATCTTCCAGCTTGTTCTATACATATTCAAGGATGTTTAATTTCAGAGGATGGTCGGCATTTAAAGTTAGATAGCGAAGCAATAACATTATGGGCGCGTGCAATTGTAAGTTATTAGTAATTATAATAGAATATTATAAATTAAAATATTAATTATTTTTATAAAAAGCTTACTAAAATGAAAGGCGTTGATGAAAGAACTCCTCCAAATTCACCATTGTTTGATAAATCTAAATATCGATACCCAACATCAAATCGTCCTTTAAGTAATACAAATGTAATACCTAACGGTATATGTATAATTTAATAATTTATGTTTATTACATGTATTTGTCGTCGATATCATGAAACATCCTGAATCAGTCTCGATATCATGCATCATTGTGGCTATGCCACAATACTGCATAATATCTCAGCTGACCTGTGGTGTTTAATGATATCCTAAAATGTGAAATAACTATTACAAATTAATTTATTAATTAATATTTTATATTTATAAAAATTTTATTAGAAAATGTTATTACATTACCTATAGAAACTACATCGCCTATAGAAATTACATCAATACTTCGATCTGTTACAGTTCATACCAAAAAAAAATCACCATTCAAAGCAAATATTCATATTACGAAAGATATGACTTTTCAAGACTTGCTTACTTTATATTTCCTAGTGGTCCGCCGAATGGAAACCGATTTATTATTAAATCTTCATTAGAATTAGATGGAAAAAGTTTTTTACCTGATCAAATAATGAGTCAAATATTTGTAGAAGAACATGCACATATTTGGATAGAAATTGAAGATACTGAAATTAGATTCGATGATTTGTTTGATTAGTATGTTATTATAATTAATCAAATTAATTCATTAAAATAAATAGATTATGGATGTTCTCAAACCATAATTCTAATATAATTAACAAGTTAGAAATCAGTATTCGAATGCGTATAATACTGTATTTGAAATTTTATTTTCAAGCTAGTATTCTAAATTTTAAATTATAAAAAAATTCAATTTCTGTATAATGTACAAATTTAGAATTAGTCCAACTGTTAATAAATTATAATTGAAACTATAATAATTAAGTGTTTTAAAATGCTTTATAGTAGTGCTCCTACGGACCGGACTCAAACCAGACTTTAGTCAAGTCTGAGTCTGGTCTAATTTTCAGACCGGACTCAGACTTTTATATTCAGACTTTTAGTCAAGTCTGAGTTTGGTCTGGGTCTTGTCTGAAGTCTGCAGACTAGTCTGGGTTCGAATATATTTATATGTATTTTTATGTGCTTAACAAATTTACTTAGTGCATTAAGTTAGAATTAATTAGTAAATTTTTGAGAATCATAAGATTTTATAAAATTTTATTAATAAAATTTTACAAAATCTTATGATTCTCAAAACTTTACTAATTAATTCTAAATTGATATACTAGCTAAATTTGTTCAACACCTAAAAATACATTAAATCGGTAGAGTTATTTTTATTTTACTTGAAATTCAGAGCGAAGATGCTTAATTTTGATTTTTTGATCAAAAATCCAAAATTAAGCATCTTATTCCCAAATTTCAAGTAAAATAAAAATAACTCCACCGTTTTAATGTATTTTTAGGTGCTGAACAAATTTAGTTAGTATATAAAGTTAGAATTAATTAGTAAAGTTTTGAGAATCATAAGATTTTGTAAAATTTTATTAATAAAAGTTTACAAAATCTTATGATTCTCAAAATGTTACTAATTAATTCTAACTTTATACACTAATTAAATTTGTTCAGCACCTAAAAATACATTAAACTGGCAAAGTTATTTTTATTGTACTTGAAATCTAGAGCGAAGATGCTTAATTTTTGATTTTTTGATCAAAAATCCAAAATTAAGCATCTTCGCTCCAAATTTCAAGTAGAGTAAAAATAACTCTGCCAATTTAATGTATTTTTAGATGCTGAACAAATTTAAGTAGTAAATGAAGTTAGAATTAATTAGTAAATTTTGAGAATAATAAATTTTTGTAAACTTTTATTAATAAAATTTTACAAAATCTTATGATTCTCAAAACTTTACTAATTAATTCTAACTTTATGTACTAACTAAATTTGTTCAGCACCTAAAATACATTAAAACGGTGGTGTTATTTTTATTTTACTTGAAATTTGGGAATAAGATGCTTAATTTTGGATTTTTGATCAAAAAATCAAAATTAAGCATCTTCGCTCTAGATTTCAAGTACAATAAAAATAACTCTATCGATTTAATGTATTTTTAGGTGCTGAACAAATTTAGTTAGTGCATAAAGTTATAATTCATTAGAAAACCTTGAGAATTATAAGATTTTGTAAAATTTTATTAATAAAATTCTATAAAACTTATGATTCTGAAAAATTTACTAATTAATTCTAATTTCATGCACTAAGTAAATTTGTTCAGCACTAAAAAATACATATAAATATGTTTGAACTCAGACTAGTTTGCAGACTTCGGGCCAGACCCGGACCGAACTCACAATTGAGTCTGAGTCTGGTCTGAAGTCTGAAATTAGTAAAATTTAGAGTCTGAGTCTGGTCTGATCCCGGACCAGACTCAGACTGGACCAGACCCAGACCAGACCTAGGAGCACTACTTTATAGTATTTTAGTATTTTAGAAATATTTTCGTGAATTCTTGTATAACTTCTCTAACATATAGCGTATTAATCATTCAATAAATTACATATATATTCAGTGAATATTCAATAAATATATTAAGTAAAAAATTAGTATATTCAAATATTCAATTATTATAATCAATCAAAATAAAATTTCTTCTATAAATTTTATTAAAAAATAAAATATTATCGCAAATATCCACTATGTTGAAAACATGCACGAGCTAAATTTGTACTAATTGTCATACAGGTAAGATCTAAAACCTCTAAAGGGTCTTCTACTGACTCTGCCCATTCCCAATTTTGGCGTAAATAATTCTTAATATAAAAAAAGGCTTGTTCAATCTGTATAAATATGATTTAATTAATATTAAATAATAAATAGAAATTATTAAAGTTTTATTACTTACAGGATTATAATCAGGTGAATAAGGTGGTAAAAATTCCAATTTAACACCTTTTTCTTGACATAAATCACGTAAACGTTGTCCTTTATGTATAATTGCATTGTCTAAAACTAATACGCTAAATCGCTCAAGAAATGGGTTCATTTTTGGTAACTATATAATTTATATTTAATATAGATTACTTTATTTATCTATTTATTTTATATATAAATTTAATAAAATTTACTTACTAAAACATTTTCAATAAAATTTTCATAATCTTGAGCATTCATAGAGCCCTCCTGAATACTATATGCTAAAAGACCATTAATACATAATGCACCCTCAATAGTAAATCGTTTTTTTCGAACAAAAAATGTAAATTTTCGTGCACGATGTCCTGAAAAACTCTAACCATAACGACGTGAGAGGTTCTTCTATCATCGGCTGATTCATCTGAGAAAACCAACTGATTGGGTGTATATTGTGACCTCCTTATAACAAAATTCCTTCATCAATTTCATTTCTTTCTTTCGCAAGTTTTGATAACTAATATAAAATTAATTTAAAAATGTAATATATATAAACTGTTTACTAAAATTATTTTAAATTATACCTGTTTATGTGTATATCCAAGAATATGTATTGCTTTCCAGATTGTTGAGAGACAAATATTACGACCTAACCAAAGCTCCATTTGTGATTGTAACTCATACAAATACCAATCAGGCTTTTCTTTTAACAAGGTTTCAAGATACTTCAGGTCATTTGTAGTAAATAATCGTGGCCTTCCTATAAGCGCTGGAAGTTCTTCAACACAACCATACTGCTGAAATTGCTTGAGGACCCGACCTACAGAAGATTTACAAACACCTAGGTGTCTAGCGATTGTACGAATTGGTAAACCATCTAAGTTTTTTTCGACTATTTGCCAACGAATATGTTTTGAAAGTTTTGTCATGATATAACTAACTTAAGTTGTGTAAATGTAGATCATATATTATATACCAAAAATTGTGTTACGGCCGAAAAACATAATTACCGACACTCGCGAAAAATTTTCGGTAATAATAATTACCAAAAATCAACTGACGATCATCAAAAATTTTATCACGTGTCCCACTATTTTTCAAAACAGCTGTAATATCCTTTTTTTGTTTTATCATTTTATTTTATTTTAATTTATTTTTTTTATTTATTAAAATCTATACAATACTGATCCGGTATTATATACTGTATTATTGGGGTCAGAAATTGGTATGGTATCAGTATAGTTTTTAAAATAAGAAATTATTATTCTAGTTATTAATCGTTATTATTATTATTGTGCTTGTGAAATATCATTAATATCGCATAATTCTTTCTCACGAATTCGAAGCTAACTAAAATTCAATTGACATTTTTAAGAATGTAAACACGTTCTGCATCTAATTTTGTTTTAGTGCATCACCCTTCTATTTTAATTCTCTAATTAATTCATCGTTGGTAATACAAACCAGCTTCAAACTTTATCAGGTAAAACCATACTATGGGTAAAAAAAGGTATGTAACGGTGTCACAGTTTCCCGTGACCTACCTGCTTTATTTTCTTTTCTTAAGTACAGTATTAGTTATCGTTATATTTCTTTCTGCTATATTTCTTTTTTTTTTATATTTGTTTATTGTAATCCCGGGCCCATTTGAAATTGAGGCTGGCAGAAACCTGCTGGGATGTAGTTCTGATAGGATTTCACATAGATCTACGATTGTGCCCCCATGCCCCATTTGGAAATTATAGCGAATTATGTTCCAATCGAAGTAGTAACTGTACAAGTTTAACTGAATTTTGTGTATATCAGGACGATGATGTGTAGAGGTGACGGTTAGGGAAAACACATTAGGTAAGCGATAGATGTGTAAAATGTTGCAGAACCTGTGCAAGTCTGAGCGAATTATGCATATGATGAAGCAATTATCATCATATACTGTATAAATTAACCAGTATGAAGAGTAGCAATTTGCTTGAATTTATGCATATATGCCATGGGTCTTACCACACATAATCTTGGTTCCGTAATTTGATTGGTAGATTAGTGATCGACTTGTCACGTGATTTTTTCAAATCCGATAACCTCCCAAAGCCGATACAAAACCTGCCCACCATGCGTACCGGTTTGGGGAGGGCCAACAGTATTATGACAATTCACATATAAAGTGATCGCATAATTCTATCTATAAATGCATATATTTATCAAATTCGCATAATTTGTTGCATATTTTTAAAAAATTTATTGCATAATTTCGCATAATTGAACAGATAATGCATATGGATTTTGGAGTTAGTTGCCGCAGAAAATGAGAAGCCCTAATCCGCAGTAAATTTTCAGTAATTACATTTACCGAAAATTTTATAGTTTTTCGATAATATAATTTTTGTCCGACGGTATTGATTGTTTTGATTTTCGGACTGATCCGGGATGCTTTGTAACAAACCATCCCGGATCAGTCCGAAAATCAAAACAATCAATATCGTGATATGTAATTACAGAATTACTGCAGATCAACAAAAATTTTCTCACGTGTCCCACTAATTTTGAAATCAGCTGTAATAGGAGAGTTTGAAGAATAGTTAACTTAGGGTATTTTTGTGGCATTCACCTAAATAAGTTAGGGGCATGCACTTATTTTAGTGAGTAATACAAACTCTTTAAGAAGAAATAGCCAATAAAAAGAGTGCAAACTTTGAATATTCTGGATTAGCCTAACATAGAGATGGGTTTCATGCGTGCACATGATTCCTCAATCATGCGCATGAATGCGCATTAATGCACATGTTTCCGAATCATACGCATTTTATCCCATCAAAATTTTATATAGAAAAATTAAATATAAAATAAGTATAATTAACATTCTAATCTATCTATATGCTTCAATTCTGAGTCTGTTCGCTTTAATATTTTTGATTGGTCGTATCCAAAAAATGTGACATAAAGATAGGAAAACTAACAGAAATACGCAAGATGATTATGACTATTATCATGGTCGAGTAATTATTATAACATTCGAGTAATTATTATATCATTTTTTAATGCCCTTATTAACGTCCTTAAACGACACAATATCGTGAACGTGAATTTTCCCAAATTACTTTTGTTGTTGTTGTTTGATTGCCTAATATTTACAAACTATTTTGGGCTAAAAAGTTCACGAATTTGAAAAACGTTTTGTATAATGGTCTTTAGTTCAAGAATAAGTAAAAGTGCAAGAACAAGTGCAAGAACACGACAAATGCTCTACTATAGATAAAACATATGATTAATAAAAAAGTAGTGAATATATTAATAAAAAAAATAAATAGTGAATATATTAATAAAAAAAATAGTGAATATATTAATAAAAAAATAGTGAATATATTAATAAAAAAATAGGGAATATATTGACGAATATCAAACAAAGTTACATTCAACCAAATATTTAGATGATTGATTTCTAGAATTTTTGGCGGAATTTTTGCCGCCCAGATTATCTGATAATCAACTAATTTTCTCAGTGACTCGTAGTTTTATGTTGATCTACAAACCAATAAAATTACGGTTATGTTCAAAAGGTTATCAATGTGCTAAAACTAATATAGCAATATAAGGTTTTCTCTTTGTAACATTTATTTTAATAATTGGCATTCACCAATAAAACTAAGCTGCATGCTATTTGTTATTGGAGTAATGAGCTTTGTAACAAACTTTTTATAGTTAGCTTATACTAATTCAAACCAACCCACTATATATTGAATTACTGGTATAGCGAACAAATTTTTAATAGAATTCTTATAAAAACTCATAATAAAATCACAATAATTCTAATAAAAACTGGCTCAACCATACTAAAATAGAGTGGATTCTGTAGCAGAATTTTATAATAACATAATTTTAATCAAACTAACTCAATCTTAACAATATACTGTAGTTAATAGAATAGTATGTTCAGTAACAGGATTTCTTTGTGCAATTCAATGCAAACTAACTCAACATATTTATGAATATTATATAATGCGAATTTACAGATTTTAATTAATTTTCTAAAATTTTATACAAAGCTCCCATGGCAGAGCTACAGGTCAGATGTCAAATTATATAAGATAAGCAACGATTAAGATTACAATTTGCTAATTTGTAAAAATTTATATATATAGGCAAAATCTGATTTTAGTTTCAATATGTAGTATCTTTATTTAGATATATTATCAATAATAAAGATAAAAATTAAAAAATTTTTATCATACGGTATCATAATTAATGTGCATTAATGCGCATTTTTCCCATTTCTACACTCAACCTGTTAATCATCTGCCAATCAATACCACCCATGAATTCACAGATATGCATATCTGCAAAATCAAGTAATAGTGTTGAATACCAGGTTAGATGACAAGTTAAGTAGCATTCAAATCACGCCTTTTTTTTCTCCAATAACAACAAACCAACTAAAAAAAGCGTCACCTTAAAATTTATCTTACTAGTGATTTATTAATTATCAGTGATTTTATTTATTAAATTAATTAATTAAAAAAATTTCATTGGCTAATAATACAAATACGGGTAACTCAGATGGAAGTAATTAATGAGCTTTCACTAAAGTCTTTTGTAAAGATGGGCATCTCGCACCTAGCAGTCATGTTTGCTTAATCGTCACATATTATAAATTATGCAAACATTAATATCCAATGTGATTTTCATAACATTGATCATGTAACAATTAAGCACATATCACTGATGCTCACCTCAAGTCTTTCGCTACAAGCTTTGACGATCACTGATTATCAATTAATCAAACCGGCAAAAAATCCAGAGTAAAAAAGCGCACAAAGTCAAATAAATAAAAAACAAAGTACAAATCAAGGCCAAATCATTCAAAAAATGACGAGAAAGTTCCTATTCACATCAACTTGACATTGCGCACACATGAAACATACCGATAGTAACTTCTAGATCCCTGAATCGTATCAGAATCTGAATCGTATCAGATCTGAACTGTTCTGATCAGTATCTAAGTAACTATAAAAATGAAAAACAAAAATTTCTTTTTATGGAATTAGAAGGAAATTAAGCCTGTCGATCTCACGTAGAAACTATTACTCAGCATAAACATAAACAGAAATAACATTACACAATATAAGCACAACAGGAAAAAAGAATTACGCCGCACAAACAAATAAGGAAAAAAGAATCTGGCAAAAACATAGATCCTTAATAATAATACAGTGATATCTCTTTTTCCGTTTTAAAACTAAGGCTGTTTGAAGTTGATTCTTTGGTTAATATCACTTTTCCAGAACTCTCGGGAGGGGGGAGGGAGGTAAAATGAATCGAACATATGAAACGAACATATAAAAATGAACAAAGATGGGCCAATTTCATTGGTTGATATAAATCAGGTGACTGGTGAGAATCATCCAGCATTTTGATTGGCTGTTCGTTTTCGGGGGAGGTGGGGGAGACTTCAGTTGGGAGTGATGTTAACCAAAAAATTAACTTCAAACAACCTAATCGAAATAAACAAATTCGGCGATTATTACTGAATGTGGAAAATAATAGCCATATACATTGCACACAAGTTATGGGAAAGGGAATTACTTATTACTAAAAAATTAAATCATGCAATGAGGCGATTTCTAATAATACGTACATACGTATTTGCATGTGACTTAAGTAAATCTTTGCCCATCGCTATCTTAAACTAATTAATATATTGATCTCCTAATTAAACATTTTATTTACGCATCAACAAATTAAAAAATTAACTGTCGTCAAAGCTTTGCTGTATTTTTTAAGTCACACAATTTAATTTATTAATTGATCATTTTGATTAGATCACGTTACAGTTTGCTTTAGAGAATTTGAATTTGAAAGGCTACTGTGATAAGCAGTACGAGCTCATAATAGATTTTCATAAAGAACCTATTTTATCATTGTTACGCTATTATAAAATTGGGGTTAATAGGGTTTAATGAAATTATGCGTTATTATATACGTAAAGCCACGAAGCAATTACCAGGAAATTATTTCAGATTCTTTAAAAATGGCGACTTAATTTCAAAATAACGCTTCTAAGATTCTCGAAATAATGTGCACCTCACATAATATATTAACAACTTTATAATATTGTAATAATTAAGCTAGGTAAATTGCCCTTTGTCTCAAAATATCGCCGTAAACTCATAATAATGCAAGATATGAGTTATTTTGGTAATTTTCTTTGGAAAGTTTTCACACTTTCTATTTTTGTTAAATGCCTAGAGTGCGTCATAGTAGGAGGTATTACCAGTATCTGAAATTCAATTTTTAAATTAGTTGCGGGCTGCAACTAAATAAAAAAATAGTTGCGGATTATAAGAATTTATAAAAATTTAGTTGCGCATATAAGCATTTAATCAAAATTTATTAGTAAAATTTGCAAATTTTTTGTGCGGAATTTACATATGCACTTCAGATTTTGGTTGCGGAAATTTAAAATTTGTTGCAGTTCGCAGACTCCGCAACCAAATTTCAGACACTGGGTGTAACCGTATCTATTAAGGGTAGATAGGTTTGGGACGATTTTTTTATTAAACGAAGCAAAAATGAGAGTTTTTTATCTCTTTATTTTTAGACTGCAAGCGAAAGCCTAACTATCTTTCTTTTTCTTTACATTATTTATATCGCATATTACACACAATTACATAATTATAACTTCAATAGAACGCATGGTTATTACGATTTCTAATGACTAATGCTAACGCGGTTCTAGTGTTATAGAACGATAGCTTATTATATTACCTTATTATTTTATTATTTTATTTTTATTATTATATTTTATTATTATATTGTATTATATTATTATCTTGAGAGGTTAGAATAGTTGATACCGCTTATAACGATTATCATGCTTATAACGCTTATAACGATTATCACGCTTATAACGCTTATAACGATTATCACGCTTATAACGCTTATAACAGTTATCACGCTTATAACGCTTATGACACTTATAACGCTTATAACGCTTATAACGCTTATGTTGCTCTTGTAGATTATAGTATTTATCATTGTAAATTAACGCTTATAACGCTTATTCTAAAATGTATTTAAAGACACAGAATTTCCTTTAGTCAAACTAGACCAAGATACCCCACTTCTTTTATATTTATTATACATCTTGTACTGGGATTTCTTAGGAACAGAAACCTAAGGATAGCCCTATCTTAGATTATTAATAAAGAAACTATTTATCTTAATAACACCAAGTTTATTATCAAGTAATAGTAAAATCGATAATTCCTCATT
>QKWP01001139.1:149628-164832 GCA_003550325.1 Gigaspora rosea | reverse complement strand
TTTGAACCATTTACGTCTATTCGAATTGTTTCGAATTAATTCGAAATATTGTGCAATATATAACGTAATATTACGCTATAATTTTCATAATATTACGTTATTTATTGCGCAATATTTCGCAATTATTTGTGCAATATTTCGTCTAGACCGTAATTATTGCGCAATATTTCGGGCCGTAATAACTTACGCAAGTTTACGTTATTATATTTCGCTGATGAATATACCAACCCAAAAATACTAACCAAAAAAATTTCCTATAATACTCAAATATAACCTTATATAGATTATTCAGGGTCCTAGTACAGTACAGAAAATTTAAAATAAAGAATAGCACATGTTTCAATAGTATAGAATAGTAGAATGGGCCTGATTAGGCCTGAGCAGGCCTGAGCAAGCCGGGCCCAATTTTAAAATCAAGCTTGGCCTGGCCTAGTGGAAATAATATAATTATGTTATTTTCACTTAGTTTAGATTATGAATGATGATGGATACATATATGCGTCGTCATTTGAGTAATGATCAATACATATATGCGTCATCATTCGAGTGACGATTGGTTTACGGGTTTGTCGTTACACTTAGGTACCCATAATCTATTAAAAAATATGATGATAAATTTGGGTTCATGTCGTCACACTTGTATCGTCATTCGAGTGATGATCATTTCGCATTTGTCTTGTCAAAGATGTGACGTTTATAGTCTGCTCATCAGATGACACTTGATTTGCATTTGCTTTGTCATCCGAGAGCCATCAAAATATGCAGGTGACTTGGCATTCGATTTCTACTTTTCATATTACTCAAATAATGATCATGGCAAATTTTTGTTGTTACCTACATGTGACATAATGTATGCTAGCTTGGTAGTTATCCAAAGCATAATTTTATATATCTGTAATAATTTTACCTTGGGTTACTGCTGATTTCCGTTGTTAAGCCACCTTGGTAAAAAAATATACTGCTATATTCGGTCATGCTATATACATACTATCTGGTTATTCTATTGATTAATGCTACCAAATATGTATGCTAGATGCAAAGCATCTTACTTCGTAAAGTATATCACGTAAATGCTATCAATAATGTTATTATATATATGCTATCAAAGAATGCTATCGAGTATGTTATATTAAAATATGCCAATTTTGTTTGCCAGAATTTTTGACACCAGTTAGCATTAGAAATATGACTTGATTTCGCTCATTTTAATAACATGTTATCTAACTCAATTTCATTTATAATATGGGTAATATAAACTGGTTATGTTATATGTATGTTGTCAGTATATGCTATTTGTTACTGAAAAATCTTTGGTGACGGGTTTATTATTAAATTTTAGTTTTAAATTCTTTTTTATCTTGTTCTTATATACTGTCACCAAAGTCACTAAAAATAAAGTAAAATTCTAAGAAAAAATAAAACTTTAACTTATGGTATATCCAATACACTTATAGTATATATATGATATGAATGATATGTATGATATATATGATATATATGTGTGATATACCCATAATATAAAAAAAGAAAAAAAAAGCTGGAGAAGTTTGATTTTTTTTGGTGACTTTGGTGACTTTGGTGACAGATATCTAGAAAGCTTTCTAAAAGTACAAACCCGTAAAATTCAATAAAAATTCTGTCACCAAAAATTTTTCTCAGTGTCACTAAAAAATTTTTTGGTAACAGCTATACGTTTTAAGATAATGCATGTATATCCACTAAGTATTTTCTTTCATCTCGGCTCTACCTTGCACCATCTTCACCAGCTTCTTCCGCTAATAGTAGGCTTTAACATGACATTTATCTGCATGCAAATTACATAATTTATACTCAGACGCAGTTAGTTTACTACATTCTAAGCAGAGGACACATTGGTGCCTTTTCCAGTGAATAGCACATTTTTATTGTCGATAGCAAGGCCGTCCACAAACTTTTTCTTCATTGGAAAAATATTGACAAAGATAAATATCCGTCATTACTGATTATTATTTTTTGAAACTCGTTAGTAATACTATTTTAGATAAAACTAATTAATTAATATTTTCAAATTAAACTTTTTTCTTAGATTAATATATCAAAATTGTAAAATATCCTTAGCTATCATGACTACCCAAAGTGAACACAATACACCTACTATGCCGGCATATACTATTCCCATTTCTGAAATTATTATTTCTGTATCTGAGCCTAATGTGCTGATCCAAACTCACAAAAATTTGGAGCAATGTTCTAATGTGCTGGAAAAAAATGCTGAGAAAGAACTAGAGCCAGAAAATTTTGAGAATTTTGAGCCAGAGATAGAAGAAGAAAATAACAGGGCCTTCTACCACTGGGGCCAAAGCCGAGAGTATAGCTGAATATAGGTATAAAATTCGTGATGACAGAATAAAACTAAGACAATTCCTAGAGACAGATACCGAAGAGGGAATAGAAACTATATTTACAGAGCATCAGGGTCATTCGCTACACGAACATATAGATGGCGATGACCCACTTCGTCCATTCATAGATTTCGATTTACCTCAAAAAAAATTAAATAAAATCGATCCAAAACCTTACACGTAAAGATGTGGAAGATATACTTGTTCGTGCCTTTAAAGAAGTGTGTCTAGAAATATATCCAAATTGGGATCGCAAAACATTAACTATTGCCAGTAGTAGTGACGAGGAAAAATATCTCTCCATATTTCAACTTTCGGTCTTCGTCTTAAAAATATTGCCAAAGTGGCAGTGTTTACTGAACTCATTCATAATAAACTCCTGGTGGGACTACAAAGCAAGGAATTTGTTGATAACATCACCAACAAAACTTCATTTTCTTTACGAATGCTTAATACCCCAAAGGTAATCGAAATAAAATTTAATGAAAGTAGTAAAAAATCGTATAAGCATATCTGTCCAAAGAAAGCAATATTTCCAAAAGATAGTTCTGTTTTCGATTTTATGCTTTGTCCTCTACATAATGATTCGCCAGTTGTAGATAGTCCAACCTTGAATGTCTTAGCAGATCTAGTACAGGTAAAAGAAAAAATAATAGAAAATTGTAAAAATGATGCTGTGACTATAACTCAAGGAGTTGCCCCTAAAAGGCCTGGATCTGAAATAGAATACATAGAAAAATTACTTGAGGAGTATAAAATTGAAGGTTTTGAAGTTTTATATCCTCCCCCTATACTTCCGAATGTATTCCCCCTAAATCGCATAGCAGAATTTCAATGCCTACTCTGTAATCGAGAGCACACTAGTGATAACACATATGTAATCTGAAATATGAAAACTTATTATTATTACTACCATTGAGCAGATCAAGATATGCCAACAGGTACAAGAAAACTATCATTAAAACTTGTTATTAATGAAACAATTGAAAATAAAGAAAAAAAATAACCCATTTTAGAAAAATTAGAACGGTTTGGAATTTCGGATCCAAATGATCACTTTATATGGGGAGACTTAATTGATATGTGCACTTCTAAAAATGTTTTTACTCATAATGAAGTATATGAGGCAATTCAAGCAGCAGTTGCTTGTATTCAAACATCTTCGAGATTATGGCTACTTAAAATGGAAGTTTCAGATAATGGAATTTTCTTCGATATGGTACCTAAACTAGATATTGCTAAGTACAAAATAAAAATAACTGAATATCAAGGGGAACCAATCAAATTAAAAATATTGATAAATCAAGCAGTTGTTGAAGGTCTGATTCTTTATCATAATATTGATTTCCTGCCATATTCACCAAATATCTCACCACCAAATATCAAGTTCTTTAATCTTTTTCTAGGATTCAAAGCTTAGCCAGCAAGAGAGATTAATCCTGCCATTATGGATCCAATTTTATGGCATTAAAAAATATAACCTCTGGTAGGGATGAAGAACTTAGTAAATATTTTTGGCACTGGGTAGGATATCTAGTACAACAACCATCTAAGAAGCCTGGAACCATTCCAGTATTACATTCCTTACCGGGCTGTAGAAAAAATATCTTAATTGATTTCATAGGTAAACAAATTCTAGGTTCTGAACTTTTCTATACAACTTCTGATCTTGGGAAAATATTGGGAAGGTTTAATAGTTGTATTCAGGCTCGCAAATTAATCATTATGAATGAAACAGGAATGAGTAGTGGGAACTGGCACAAATATAATGATCATCTCAAATCACTTATACAGAAGATTACTTAACAATCGAGCACAAAGGACTCAAACCCAAAGTTTTAAAAGATTATGCTGGATTTATGGTATTAAGTAATCATGATGTTCCACTCCAAGTAGAAATGAGTGATCGGTGTATAGTATGTTTTGATGTATCTCCCCATTGTAAAGGCAATATAGCATATTTTAAGAATTTAACCAAAGTGTTAGAACATCCTGACACGCCTAGTATAGTTACGGCTTATCTACTCAGTCTTGATATCTCAAATTGGAATCCACAAGATATTCCCGCTACTAAAATGAAACCAGATACAATGATGGAACACTTAGCAAATCCAATTCGATTCATAATTGATCATATTTAATCTTGGCCCGAAAATAGGACTAAAAAACCAATATGATCGAATTTATACCAGGATTACCGTATTTGGTGTAAAAGAAATAGTAAAAATTCATTTACTAGTAAAAAATTTGGAAAACCTCTTCCAACGATTGGTATAGAACACAAGCAAGTACGAATTAATGGAAAAAGAGAATGGGTCTATATCCTTGACAGATCCAAGATCATAGCTAAATTACATGAGTCAATAGGTGATATTGAAGAATTTGCTGACTTACCTTATACCGAAATATCAACCAATACTCCACAGATTTACCCATATTTAATGTACTCAAAATTCCACACCCTCAACCAGAAGAAAATACAACTGAGTTATCGACTACCAATCATGTTGAAAAAGGTAAGAAAACATCTACCTCTCCTATTTCTGTTATGACCCAAGACCTTTTCGATTTTATAACAAATGAATCTTCAGTTGCTTTGTCATCTAAGTTTACATATATATCTCCACCCCTGATATCGTGGATGTAGAAGTAGAGTTATTACTCGGGTCAAGTGACCCGTACGGGTTACCTGACCCTATGGGTCACGGGTCAGAAATTGGCTGACCCGGGTCAAACGGGTCAAGATTTAGAATAAGTAAATTTATTAAATTACAAATCAATATCAATATCCCTTAGATTGTAACACAGGCAAATTTGCCTGTGTATTTTAAAATTTTTAATAAAATTTTAAATATTGATTTTAGTCATATCTTTTCTAAGTAAAAAATATTCTTTGAGTTTTGTTTTAGTAACTTTGTTATAAATTTTTTTTAAAATCATTAGAAAACTTTAATATAATAAATGTTTAAAGTTCTTGTATTGGCATTTTTACTATTAAAATTTTTCTTTTGATTTTTTCCAATTTTATATGTTCCCGTCTATAAAAAAATCTTTACTTCTAATACAAGTCTTAATTTTTACAAGTAAATCATTAAAGTTGCAATAATGAAAGTTGTCATCCTTTATATAAACTACAATATTGTCTTAAGAACTATAGTTCTAAAACTAAAACTAAATAAGATCGCAGAAAAATTGTAATAAAATTTTTTAAAAAAATTTTTTCTTAAAATTATCTATTTTCAGCTTATATGTAACTATAATTTATTTTCTTATAATATAAAAACTAATTTTGCAAAAAAGTAATCCTTATTTTCAAATATAATTGTACAAAGTTTTATTTAATTATTTTAGTATTTTAAAAAAGTAAATCAGAGCTAAAAAAAGTGCAAAAAACACAGACAAATTTGCCTGTGTTCTACTACAATCTAAAGGATAAAAAATAAGATATTGTATTTTTATATAAACGTATTGGCTGAAAACGTTTTTAATAGAATGTATTTTTTTTTATTAATCTCTAGAGTTATTACTCGGGTCAGGTTACCCGTCAACCTGACAGATCACGAAGTCAAACGGGTCAAGATTCAGAATAGGTAAATTTAATATTAAAAAATATTGTTTTTATGAAAACGTATTAAATAGAGCGCATTTTTTGTTATTAAGTATCTCTACAAATAAAACATATTTTTTTGCAGATACGTATCACTATTTGCATCAATCTGAAAATACTAACACAATTTATTGCTTTATTTAATGATAAGTATTTAGCAATTTTTCTTTAAAGTTCGTTCACACTTTTCATTCTAACAATTTATTCAAATCTTTAGATGATTTCCTATATCTATATCACACTATTTTTCCTTTCATTTTTAATGCAAACGCGTTAGTTAGTTCGAATATTAATGAGATATTTAATAATAATATTATTATTACAGTATTATTATTATTTCTAAATTTTTGTTAAATGGATACCGATTCTAAATGACAATTCAGAATTGACATAAATTCAGAAATGACAGAAAAATACTTATCATTTTAGATACGTTAATTGATTTTATTGAGTATTTTTAAATATTTATTTAATAGTATCAGGTTCACTCGGTTTTGATCAACTCACCAATAGTTACTTCACGGAAAACTTAATTCGCAGAGAATTAATTTCAGAAAAGGCTATTTTGCAATCGATTAATTCATGGACAAGTCCGTTTCATAAAAAGTTATTTTACCAAAAACTAATTTTGGGCAAATTAATTCTAGTCATAAGTCATTAATATTTAAAGTTGATACAATTTATAAAAAATTGTTGGTACAATATATTGAATTATTCGTCAGTAAAATAATCTTGTCTGTAAAATCATTATCTACAAACTAAGTTTTCAACAAGCGTTTTTGTCAGTGAATTATACAAAAGTAGATTCATTTATTTATTATGTGTCGATTATTTTATTTTTATTTCAAAAAAATCAACAATATAATTTAGTCCACAATAATAATGAGGTTTTAACCCCTTCGAAAATTAATTTATTACAATATTAATTATATTATATAATTAATGGATGCATAGCAACTAATAACTGTTTTATTTGGCAGGCGAAAGATCTGAAAGATCACAGAGTGATCGTTTTTACTTGACAATTAAAAAGAATCTGGCTTTTGAATTTAATGTGTTATCTGTATCATGAAGAAGCTTAGCTTGCGAGCTCATTGAATTCAAAGCCAGATGCGCCGTTTTTGGATACAAAATATCTAGTTATGGACTTATTGGCTTTTTCTTTATAATAATAAAAAATAAATCACTTGAGTTTAATCGTCTATTTGGCGTATAAATAGTACTTAAATGACCTACATTTATTATTAAAAAGAAACAAAATAATGTAAATATATATTCTGTTTTAGAAAATTTTAATTTTAAGATTTACTTATAAAGTATAACATTCCTGGTTTTAGCGCGACAGCATCGTGCAGCAACCCAAATTATAAGATTTACAAAAAATCAATAATTTTGATATGACCCGGGCCATTATTTTCTAACCAGGGTTATAACTCTAGTTGAGACAAAAATTAAACATGTTTCCGAAAACAAAAAAAACAAAGAGTTGATCTATTGACCTGGGTCATAACCCGAGTTAGTACTTGACCCGCCCGGGTCGGTAATTTTTGACCCGGGTAAGATCTTTATGTAGAAGTTGTAGACGATAATGATGAAATTAAACTATTTCCTGACTTACCTGCGAACAATGAACTAAAATCTAGCAATAAAGGATCCCATATTCAATTGAAAACATATCCATCTGGCTATTTAACCTAGGAACAACGAGAGGTTCGATTAAGGCAATGGGCTATAGATCATAATGAAGACCCTGATAAGTTCGTAACTATTACAAATAAAGACAAAACTGATTCAATAGATTATCTAACAAGAATAGATGTCGATGCAAATACCTGTCTCTTTAAGGGCACTGCTAGGAATTAGCTGATTTGATTTTGGCCAAAATTTTGACCCCCCCTATTTTAGTCAGGTCTTCATATTAAATTTCCAGTTTTTTAGACCCCCCCTCTAGGAAATCAGCTGATTTCTGGCCCTCCCCTAATATAGAACAAGGTAATGACCCCACAATTTTATTGAGATGTCACATAGGGAAAGATTGATAGGAGAAGAAATCTTACACCGTATACTTGAAGATGCAGGCGGACCTATATAGCTTGATACTGATGAAGAATAGATAAAAAATAGAACTATACTTCAGAAAAATGGATTACTATAGTAAATGGCTTGATCAGTAAGGAGTGAATAAGTAGATTTCATAGGTAGGAGCTTAGATATATTGCTCCTACAAACTAGTTAATATAAAATTTTCAGATAAAAAATATTACGCAAACTCTGTGTTATATATACCCATATATACTAGTTTTTGTGATACCTAAAATTGATATTTGGTAAATTTTAGTTAATTCACCATCCTCGAATTTAATTTTAAATATGAAAGTACGAATAGAATAATAGCGAAGCTAGTGTTAAAATACATATAACCATTTTGTGATATCGAATCGAAATGCCTTGTAATTGGTTATTAGTTAGAGACGTCAATTTATGTAAAACCCTAGCAAAAGAGCAATATTGTGCTTCTCATGCATTTAAGGTTCGAAAAGGTGTAATAATACCCCAATCTTGTAAAGGATGTGGACGAGGAACCAAATCGAGTCTTTAGCTTTGTGTCCTAAGTGGCCAAGGTAGAGAAAGAGCGTATAAATATTATAAACAGAAGTGTATAAAAGAAACTCTGCATGCTTAGTTTCTGTATATGCGAAGCAATTTACTAGATAAGTATTATTATTTATTTTTTCTACACAATCCAGGCCGTTGAAAAACAACCAATTAAACTTATTATTTTCATAATTTTTCATAAATAACAATCAACTATTATCATTTTTATAAATAGTAACTCCCAATGGAAACACATCAGAAAGTAGTCAACTTATTAACCAAGAGAGAGATCGATCACAATGGGCCAACATTTCACAAACTAATGCGCAATGGTTTTAGGTACGTAAAAGATTTAGCAGAATTTCTACAATTACCAAATATTATGATTATTATTATCCTGAGCAAATTAGATTCATGGATGCTTTGTCCCATCCAGCTATAATACTACCGATTGATATAATGAAAAATAGATCCGATATTCACAAGAAATGGTCGATAAGTATAGAAACATATCAGAATCTATTCCAAGCATTATAAAAAAATAAAAAATGAATCATAAACCTTAATATAGCCTGGGATCCTACCCCAAAGCTATATGCACATGGTGCATGCAAGCAAATTTTTTTATTATATTCTATATATTGGTAAATTTCAAATCAATGGATCTGATCCGACTGATTCTTTTCAAATATTTGCTGGCGATATCTGGATTAATATATTTTATTTTAAGATATAGTTCAATTTCTTTGATAGTTGTATAGAAAATTTTACATTCACGAATATCAAACTCTAGGAGCTTTGGACAAGAATAAATAACATTCCAAATCGCTATTTCTGAAAATTCTTTGTAGTAAGAGATATTCAGATATTCTAATTTATAACATGAATTTGTAATTGCAAATAAACCTTTATCAGTTATTAATCTATCACTATATCCAGCCAAGTTGAGATACTTCAAATAGGGATATGATTTTGCTATTCGGTTTAATATTTTATCACTAAATCTTTCACTAAAAGTGAAATCTAAATGAACTATATTTGGGAGCAGACCCGCAATAATTTTGAATTTTTTATCTGAAAGATAGTAGTAATATAGAATTTTTAAATGAGTTACATTCAAGCAATAAACTGGCTTCCGCTCCCATATTATTACTATAAAAATCTTTCATATATTACTCATTTATAGCTCAATGCATTCCATAGAATAGGAGCACCACATCTATACCACAATCAAGAAACAAATAGAGTAGGGTAGAGAGATTAATTTATCAATAAGAAATATAAAATCTGTTCTAATACTTCTGGTATACTAAAAATTCTTGAATGTGTCATAAATAAATACTGATATATGAATTAAAAATGCAAAGAACAATTTAAATTTCAAATCGACCAATCTAATCGATGACCAATTACCCATATATAAGCCTATACACTCTTTTTTTGAGTATGGGGGTAATTAATTTTGATTTGAAAAAATATTTTTTATAGTGTATATAACCTAAAGAACTGTTCATGAACTACTTGACCTACTATAATATTCAAGATGTCAGGCATCGTAACTAAAATTATTGAAAAATACAATTTCAGCCCCAAGATGAGTGTGTCTGATCTAGAGGTTGGAACTGGATATATCAACCTGGTTTCAAACCTGGGTCTACCTGAATTGTTAATAAATCCGGGTCTAAATTTGAAGAATATTCGACCCGGGTGTGAACTCAAACCAGATATATGAACACAACCGGTTAAATATAAGATAAGATGAGTGATTATCAGTACTCAAATATCGTTGGATTTTTGGAATTGAATGGGATATGCGAATTTACACCTACGTTTTGTACTTTTTTTTTTTGTTTAAAATTTATCCCTTTTTTTCATGTATTTGCGATACTTTTTTTGAGATTAACTGGGTTGTATAATAAATGGTTTTAGTTTTAAATTTGGTTTTATTTTATAAATCAGATAACCAGTTGCGTACCAAATCCGGGTTCAACCCGGGTTGATTTTTTCAAATATAGTACAACCAGTTTTTAGAAATAAAACCGGTTCCAAACTCTAGTCTGATCTCAGTAAATATATCCTAGAATTTCTTGAAAACCTTACTGATGATAAAAAGTGGAATCAAAGTCGACTATGCCTTTGAGATGGTTTTAAATTTAGCAGTGATCAGATAAGTATATTAATACCTAATCATTGAAGCGGGAAAAATAAAACTATAAATTTGATTGAAAGTAATTGTAGAATAACTATAACCAAGCCCTCAAAAAGTTTGGAAGAAGAGATCGTCCGAGAGATTGCAAAACGAATCTTGCAAAATAGATATGGGTTTAGTAAGGATCAAGTGAATGCCTTATTCACAATCCAAACAAATGTACAATGTGAAAGTATTTCTGGTAAAACCTTAAATATTGCGATTTTCAACAAACACCAAAAAAGAATGGAAGAAGAAACAATCGGAGAGATGGCGCATCGGCTATTATGGGATACCGGTAAGCTTAGTATTAGAGATATAAGAGTTGAAGCTTATGCCTTAGCCCTATTAGCAAAAAATGCTAATGCTGGTTTATCACGTTTTTCCTAGCTTCGAAGAGAACTAAAAAGTCTTGGTACTTTACCCACAATAATCAATACTACAAAATTTCCCGAAATTACAGAAAAAGCCAATGAAATTCAGAGAGATCGATGTAAATTTGTCGAGGCATTCGAGAGAATTGATTATCCAGACCGCTTTACATTAGAATCAGTTAAGGAAAGATTAAATAAGTATGATATTTTTACTCTGCCCGATTTACAAGCTCTCGCAGATGTTATGATAATGCTTTGTATATGCCCTACTGAACTTACGTCTTTACGTATTACAGATGCTAGAGTGACAGGTTATGCGAAAAATTGAGGTCAGTCAGATATCTCTAGAAAATTTAGATCATTGGAGAAAAACAAAGAACTGGCCAAAAAATTACTCACCTGGATCCAGCATGCAATATCCTCTGGGTGAATCGGTGACCCATAAAAACCTGGATGTAAATGGTTTAATAAATTTTTAAAAGACTATGATTTAATCCCTTGTCACTTGTGTAAATTAGATACGGTTTATAGAACTGTAGTATACGGAGCTCAAAATCTAGCACATGTAATGACAATCACTGGAGAGTATCTATGCCACAACACCAATAACTATAGTTCACCAGTACAAAATTACGTTGTGATAAATTATCACAAGCATGGGCAAACTCCTGAAGAAGTGAGACCATTCCGACTTTATGATGATAATAACTAATCATGCTTCTTCACTTTTATTGCAGAGCAATGGCTTTCACCTACCATATCTACAGTAAAATCTTTATCATCATTAGACGATTCAGAGTCAGAGTCAGACCCAGACCAAAATAAGGATAAGGATGCAGTATCATTAGCGAAGCAAGTACCAGAGGTGCTAAAAATTGATTTTTTTCTTTTAACCTTAGATAGTGTTTATACTTATTAAATAAAAAGCCTTAGCTAATAAAAATGCCCAATATTCAAGATATTGTTATTATGCCCAATACATGTTAACCAAATATGGTTTAAACTATATCAATAATCTAAAAACACCAGAAGTTTGGTTATGATTTGCGAAGTTATTATCCACCCAAATATATACGTAGATATTTATTTATTCCTGGATATGAAATTAATAGTGAGGATCATTGGAAAAATTTGTATTCCGAGTAAAAAACAATCTAACTAGAAATGAATATATATCTGACAACTCTAGTCCGAAGAGACATTGCTTCGCAATAAATTTAGGGATTATAAAATTCAAGTAGCATATTTTAAAACCTTGTATACTAGGCTAATGCGTAGCATTATATGTCCGGAGTAGAGTTCTGAACCGGGTTATAATAAACTGGGTCACCCGTGTCAAAACGGGTGACCCGGATCACTGATTTGAAACCCGAGTCAAATCGGTTGGTATGTTAATTCATGTTGAATAATTCAGTAATTCATTTTGTATATTAAATCATGTTGCTTTATTTAATAGCAAAGCCCACTTTATTGCTATTTGACTTGAAACTTTACTTTGAAGATTGACTGAGAGTATATGACTTATTAACATTTGTCTTAACAAACCGAATACAGGGCAATTATTTTGTTGTTTCACCTTATTGATATTAGATATGGATATTTTGCAAATTCACGAAGTTTGAGTACATGATTTCATTTAGTTTGGCTTTATCTCTACAATCTTACAGATAAATACTGATTTTTAACTTTTAAACCAGTAACTTGTCAAATTTCTAGTATTGTTTAAGAGATTCACGAATTTATAGTATCGTAATTATTATTCTAAACGAAAGAATAAACTGTAAATAGTAAATGTTTGTTTTTTATTTTTATTTTCGTTTTATCAATAAGTGAAAATCATTCGTTAATTCAAAAATAATTCTGAACTGACAGGAATCAATAAATGACACTAACATATATAAAACCCGTTTTCATCCAAATCATCTGATTTCAATTTACACAGGTGACCCGGGTAAAGAAATTGCATCCAGTTCGGACCTCTAGTCCGGAGCTCATCATATGATGTTCATCATATTACACAAATGCGTTAATATGCATATGTTGGTAACATTAAAGCACAAATATAAACATGTATACAGACAGACAAAAAATTTCCAAATTCCATTTCTGATAAGATTTACATCATATATATGCAAGTATATCAAAAAAAGTAAAATTTGGCAAGATTTTTACAATTGAAACACATCAGAAAAGTAATTTTTGTATCACTTTGCATAGAAATTAAGGGTCTGTCACTACGCTCCGGCCAATAAAAATTGATCAGCAACTATCATTCAGCGAACATATCATTTATGGCAAAAACGAATAAATTCTGCTAAAGTAATCCAGTTACAGTAATTAAATGGCTTTATCGAGTTGATGGACCATTTGTAAAATATGCTAAAGATCGGTATTATCAAAATTCCAATAAACTTGAGGCAACTCGGAAGATTTTTTGTTGATCCACAATGTGTGTACTTCTGTGTGACAAAAAGAATATAAATTAGCTAACTTGTTCTAAACATAAGACTAATCGGTGCTAGCTGAATTTTTTACGAAAATTTCATGCAATTGCTGAGGAGAAAGCTTCGGAAATAATAAAAACCCCTCACCAGTAAACTGAATTTTCTTTACCCCCATTTCAACATATTTTGGTAATATTACACCTGGATTATCTTCTAAAGGACCGTGAAATTTCTCAAACTTACGGAGATACGCTCTTGCATTTTTATCAGCTTCTTTTGCCCTTTCTTGGTTAAAATATCCAATAATATCAGGCTTTTTCTGAATTGTCACTATATCATCTTCTAAGTATAAAAGCAAATCAAATAATCTAATTGGTTTATCTGAAGAGGCTTTATTACTGCTTTATCATTTCTAAGTTCTGCTTCTAAAACAGGATTGATATCTATACCAAGTTTTCCTTGTATAGATATTAAATCCCCACCAATTCTAACAATAATTCATATGAATTAGCAAGTTTTTTTCACTTTCTTGCTCTCTGACACTGCCATTTGATTTATATTACTATTAATACCAAGTTTTTCTGAATAGCTATTATATCCTTTTTCTTATATAAAACACCTCATATAATTGAGGAAATTTTTCACTTGAATCAGTTTTATTATTAGTATTACTTGTCATGATTGTTATAATATGGTAATATAATTAATGCGGAAAATAACGCATAAATATATAAATTAAGTGTATATAGCAAATTTAATCTGAAAATAATTATAACTGCGAAATCTAATTACATTATAATAAGTCTCAGGGGAGCGATGCCATGTGTTTTAAATCAATAAATCAGATATCAGCCTGTAGAACATACAAAACTAGTGATAAAAAAAATAGTTGGTTTATTGATCAGGATTAATAATGCATAACGGATCTGAAAAATAGTGAAGACTGGTGTAATCTCGATCCAATAAAACCCCGAAAGAAGCATGTTCATGTTAAAAAGAAAAAGGTTGACTCTTCTTTTAGAAAACATTGTAAAAATAAGCATACCAACTGTGTTTGCATTCTAGAGTAGTGATCTATCTAATCAACTATAACAACTAGTGTGAGTGGAAGGTCTTTGAATCTTTTTCGGTGTGGGCTAAAACCTTTCTAGATAAGGGAAGTGCAGAAAATCACGTAGTTTTTTAGGGGGGTGGGGGTCCCCAAATATCACGTCCTATATATATATATATAGTATAAATAGCCAATCATATTAAAGAAAATCAATTTTTAGTTAATCGCAGATAGTTGCTACATAGTAAAGTCTAAATTTTACTAAGCAAATCGAAAAAATCAATTAAGTAAACTTATTCAGCAGATCAAAATACACTTACCACAAAATTTTCATAAGTATCAGAGAATTTTTTATTATTTAACTTTTAACTTTTACGTTCGTCGAATATATTTTTTTAAAAAATTTTAATTTTTTCGTCGAACATAAAAATCAAAAGTCAATTAATAAAAAATTCTCTAATACTTATAAAAAGTTTGTAGTAAGTATGTTTTGATATACTGAATAAGTTTACTTAATCGATTTTTTTCGATTTGCTTAGTAAAATTTAGACTTTACTATGTAGC
>QKWP01001139.1:109986-148850 GCA_003550325.1 Gigaspora rosea | reverse complement strand
ATTTAAAAGTGGATAAAAGCTTTTAATGTTATATTATTAAAAGTGGATAAAATTAATAAGTTTTAAATAGACTATATTTAAAATTTGGATAAAGAAAAATTTTTTTAAAAAATCTTTTTTGAAAAAATTTTTTTTTAGTAAAAATTTTTTTTTGAGAATAATTTTTTTTTGAGAAAAATTTTTTTTTGGAAAAAATTTTTTTTTAAAAAAAATTTTTTTGAAAAAAAATTTTTTTTTGAGAAAAATTTTTAAAAAAAAGTATTGTTATATTTGATAATTGGTTAAACTTTATTAAATATTAAAGCTTATATGTAAAATATGGTTAATTAGCTCTAATAAAAAGTGGATAAAAATTTTAAAAAGTTTATATTAAAGCTAATGTAACCTCTATATACAGTATATTGTTCGGGGTTTGCGGAGATTCCAAGTCACACGCATTGCTAATGTCATGCGTGTATTGGATAAATCGATCGATCGCTATAAAATAATATTCATGTTATGTTTTTGCTCAAATTTTTTAGCATATTTTAAGTAGCATATTCATAGTACTTGGTCTATATATTGAAGTTACTACTAAAGTTTCTATAATATAAAGAATGATATGTTAGCTTTGCTACTTCTACTAATAAAATGGAATAAATTTGTTAATGATTGATGATATGTGATTTTACCTCTAAATATAATTGGGCTGGCAAAATTAAATCCGACGTCTAACCAAAATTGAGCAATATTATATTGTGTATATTAATCGGGGGTCTTGATGTGATAGTTATCATGATAATTGTAATAATTCATCATATCTACTAAATTTCATAAATAGCACTTACCTTGATTTAAGTTACCCAGACTACGTATTGTTAAGTCTTTAGATCCAGGTCTTCATTCTCAAAATCAGAATTTACTCCCATATTGCGACGTAATTAATATTTTTTCTAGTACGTTCTGGCCTTTACCAACAAAGAGATTGAATTAGATTTATTGCAAAGCAATGTTATTTACGTGTCTAGGTTGTGAAATTTTATATAAAAGGGATCCAAAAATCTTTAGTCAATCCTTTTACGCTCTTATTAATAATATCTGTAAAATAAAAATAAAACATTTACTAAACTTTCGCATCTTGTACCTTAACTTACTAAGATAATAAAAATAATTTCCAGGCATAATAGTCCTGCTAAGAACGACAAAATAAACCTCATTTATTTCACCTGTTTCACACGAATTAAGGTTGGTTTTTATTTGCATATATGCTAGGTTACTCCATACTCGTGTATCTATACTAACAATCTTTTTTTCTATTAATAGATATCTTCGATCAATATTTCAAAAATTGTCCTATTTTTGGCCTTTGTGTGCCTATTGATGTTCGCTAAAAAAATTCCTGTCTATTTGATTTTCGTTGCCACATGCTTCGCCATATATGTCATCAAACAACAACTTACCGCAGAACTCGACGCATGAATAGAAAGATTAACTGCGGATCTTACATCATGAAATGCCACAATTGTAGTCAAGGAACAGAGAATCCTGACAATGGTAAATACTGTGATTGAAACTATTAATGAAATCACCACCAATTATGAATCACTTCGTGACCAGTTGGACCATTTAACTGAGACGGGTTTTGTATTACTATTAATATCTGAACAATTTGCTGGCTCATCTGTACCTATGTCTAATTTTTCCCAAAGATCTTCTGGTTCTTTTCTGGGTTCTTCCAGTAGCTCAAGCCAATTATTGTTTTCTGATATTACTTCAACAGCCAGAAATCACTTTAAAATTATTTTTGATAAAATTATGACAGGAAATAATTATTTTTTAGATGATATATGTAATATGGTATCTGTTGAGATTCATGGTCTTGGGATAGGAAAGATTAGTAAGGAAACTATAAAAAATTTTTATTATAATAATGGTGATTTTAGAGATAGTATTTTAAATAAAATAAGTGCTTGGGTCGATAGCAAAAATAATTTTAACTTAGCTAATTGTCACAGTCACAATCGGTTCTTGGAAGAAAATCAGGTTCCAGGACGTGTAGCGCAGGAGCGACGATAGGAGGTCAGGTCTCTTAATCACGTACCATCATGGGTCATCAACTACTGGATAATCAAGTTACTTATCCGAGTTTGGTCGGGATAATTACAATCAATCGGATTTATAGCATGATTCGGTTTACTAGTCGATAGTCTAATGCGTGTAATGTGATCAATCAAGAATCAATCAAGAAATACGTGATTAAGAAAGATAAGTATCGGATGATTAATTAATTATATAATTGATGTAAAAGTTAAATATTGTGTGATTAATTATGATGTAATTGATCTAGTGTCAAATGTTAAGTATATAAGAAGCCCTTTTGCATATAAAAGAACGTAACTAAGTTATGAATAGTTATGACTCTCATGTGCGTGGCAGGGGCACATGAGTAACACTAACGATATACTATCTCCACGAACAAGACACAAATCTATTTTCCATGAACATCGCATTAGGAAGAAGTCAAATAGTCCTGACAATTGGAAGTATCTCGCGATAGGTACCGAGTAGGGTTGCGACAGAAGAACCTGGGTACAAAAAGCCTTCTCGCAAATAGGCCATAACTAACAAAAAGCGAAAAAAAGGTTAATAACAAAGAGTGAGTCCACAAAGAAAAATTTGTAGATAGACCTATTAACGACTTGATGGGACCTGTGTACGGTGCTTTATAATGACGGTGGAAGAACTTGTACGATATCCAGTCCAAGCCATAATGGATAGGTTCGAAGCCGAGAAGAAGGTTTTCGAATATTATATGAAAGCAGCCGAATTAGAAAATCCAGGGGCAATAGAATTAATAATAGTGCTGTACTTATTGCACTCACTTTGATACCGAGTTGAATAGTTCTCGCGAAATTAGCTATAAGAAACCATCTTTTGAAATGCTAAGGTGTATCAAAAATAATGATCGTAGCATTACAAGAAGATATACATCAAAAGAATCATTAAGTCAAAACCGTGGGCAAATATCAAAAATGAGCTAATGTTACAAGCGGTATAGCCTTCTTAATATACCACTAGCAACATAGCACACGGCGACAGGGATCTTGTAGGGTCAGAAAAGATATGAAGCGGTGTGGAAGTGGAATGTTTCCTCACTGTGGCAGTTCGATATATTTTACTCAAAGAACAGGAGTGTATTTAGTTGGGCAAAGATATATTTTATTTAAGTACGTTACAAGACTTTGCTACAAGACTATCTAAAGGTTTCTGTGCCTAAAGAATTCCTATAACTAAAGAATTGCAGGGAACAAATCCTAAAGTTAAAGAAAGGATAAAAGCTAGGGTTTATATATCTTTTGAAAAGTAATAAAAACAATAAAGTAATAAAACAATAAAACAATAAAGCAAAGTAATAAAACAATAAAACTATAAAACAATAAAATAAAGTAATAAAACAATAAAGTAATAATCCAATAAAGTAATAAAGTAATAAAGTAATAAAGTAATAAAGTAATAAAGTAATAAAGTAATAAAGTAATAAAGTAATAGAAACACTTAGAATTTTCTAGTGGTTATAATTTAGAAACCTGTTCTATAACACTAAAAAGGAACTCGTTCATGGGGACTTACATACTGAGAAACTTTGTAAACATCTGAAGCTCTACCACGTCAATCATATACGAAGTCATCAGATAATTACAATCGTGGGATCATTATGCAAAAAAAAAAAAAACTTCGATAAAATTCTGATTAATACTAATCTTCAATTTAAGATCATTGATAGAACGAGGCCTGGATGTACTATGCTTCAGAATTTATATTAGATCGGCCAGTATTGCACAGATAATGATTCTGATAAATGATCGACTGCTATTATAACAGCTAACAAGGTGGCTCATTGGTTGGATAAAATGAACCAAGTGAAAACTAAGATGTCGACGATTGTGTTGAAGGATTTCAGTCTATAGAAACTGACCATAAGGATCCAACATGATTAGATGATATACAAATAATTTAGGGTAAAATTAACAAATACACAAAGTCACGTATACTATACGGAGTTGATCTTAAAACGTTATCTAGCTCTCGGAATTTCTTTAGAAAGTATAAAGATCATATACGGCTAGAAGATAACGAACTTAGAGGATATGGACGACACAAAATACAGTCACAACCGAATATATGAAAGTAGTTGATAGATTTTATTCTAATAGAATATGGTCTTATGGAAAATGTAGAAGTTGCAATCGGTATGATGCTTAAGGATCAAATGTGTGACCCTCAGAGAACAGCTCAAGAATAGACTAGTGAAAATGAAGATTGACGAGTATATTAAAGAGTCTTAACCCAAAGCTACAAAATTTTCAGCAAAATGAAGAATGTTAATAAAGCCTATACAGTTGTTCATTGTGATGAAAAAAAAAATCAAAGTCATGTAAATACCCTGGTACTGGATGTAAATAAGTATTGCGCAGGAATATTATTATTAACATTAAACAGAACTCGAGAGTTGGGTTCTGTTGCAAAAAAAAAAAAAATCAAAGTCGCGTAAATACCCTAGTACTGGGACGAAAATAAGTACTGCACAAGGATGAAAAAAAAAATTTAATTACCTACGTATTGAAACGTTGGTTAGGTGAATTGCATATACCGTAAGGCATGGGGGCTTGTGCAAAAGACTTGATGATTTGATCGAATCAATACTCCAGCATGGTTCAGTAATAAGAGTGAAGGTAATAGATACCGTTCATCTTGCTTTGAATGTACCAAGTGGGTAAAGGATTTCGGTGCGATAGTCCTTGCCTATGATATAGAAAGGAAATTGTAAAGTTTATTCACATAGCAAAAAAAAAAAAAAATTTTTTTTGATTGACAAGCATGAGTAAGTCTAATGAAGTATCAAGTTTTATTATTATTACATAGAAGTCATGGTCAAATCAATAAGGGGGCATCCATAAATAACGTTATGTACACCCTCATAGTAGCGCTTAACCTCACTATATAAAAAAATTTTTCAAAATCCGTATGTTTATATATAAAATTTTACAAAAACTTGAATATATTGTGACACAGTAATCCGATTTGGATGATTTAGGTACCATTCGATTCGTCTCAGTGAGACGAATCCAATGATACCAAAATTATTTCATTTGGATTACTGAATAAATAGTTATTCACAAAAAACTATTGATTTTATAGTCATTTTATAAGAAAACATAATACCCAATAGTATTTGGCCAATAACTTTTTTTGATCCAGTGATCCAAATGAAATGAAATTGGTACCATTCGACTCCTCTCACCGAGACGAATCGAATGGTACCAAAATCATTAAATTTGGACTGCTGGATCAGTTTTTAGATAATTTTTTTTAAAAAAATTGCGTTATATTTTTTTGACTCCTCCCTACTTAAGAGAAAAATCGTTATATTTTGTCAGACCCCCTCCCCCTCTTGTATAACGATATTTCTGGATGCCCCCTAAGCATAAAGTATTTAGATATAGCCAGAAGTCTGCGAAAGTGGGCAACTCTGTGGAAAGTTGTGAAGCTGCCATTAAAAGATTCCATGTGATTTGGGAAGAGTAAACTTAAAGTATATGGACCAACTCGACATACCGCAAAGGCTTGGTACCAGACGTATGATCCTCAGAAAACAGCATTAGGACTGAAAGAACATTCAAGAGATCGGTAATGAACCTTTAACGATCTGGTTAGATAATGAACGATATGATTAGGGATCTGGTTTAAATAGAGAACTGAAAATAGTTGGAGATCGGAAAACTAGTTGGGGATATGGAAGTGTTGAAGAACCGATTGGAAGAGATTTTGACTTCGGGACGAGAGTCAAGAAGGGTCTAGCTCCTATCACGGTCACAATTGGTTCTTGGAAGAAAATCGGGTTCCAGGATGTGTAGCGCAGGAGCAACGATAGGAGGTCGGGTCTCTTAATCACGTACCATCACAGGTCATCAACCACTGGATAATCAAGTTACTTACCCTGGTTTGGTCAAGATAATTACAATCAATCAGATCTACGGCATGATTCGGGTTTACTAGTTGATAGTCTAATGCGTGTAATGTAATCAATCAAGAATCGATCGAGAAATACGTGATTAAGAAAGATAAGTATTGGATGATTAATTAATTATGTAATTGATGTAAAAGTTAAATATTGTGTGATTAATTATGATGTAATTGATCTAGTGTCGAATGTTAAGTATATAAGGAGCCCTTTTGCATATAAAAGGACGTAACTAAGTTATGGATGGTTACGACTCTCATGTGCGTGGCAGGGGCACATGAGTAACACTAACGATATACTATCTCCACGAACAAGACACAAACCTATTTTCCATAAATGTCGCATTAGGAAGAAGTCAAATAGTCCTAACAATTAGAAGTATCTCGCGATAGGTACCGAGTAGGGTCGCGACACTAATAATTCAGAGTAGCAGGAAGGAACTCTCATTTTATGGATTAGAGCTCGAGAATTTCTTCCCTTAAAACACCACTACTCCAATATTCATTTTCTACTTAGCTAACCCAGGCCATTTTCATATATATCTACAAATTAATAAAGTGATTTGATTTTTAAATGAATTTGTTCATGATCAAATTTTAGTTGAAATGGATCTTACATATATACTATATTGATATATAATGGTAAACAAGATTAACGAGAAAAATTAGAAAAACACTAGTAGTCTTGGCCCATCCTTACGTTTGCCTTTGTTTAAAAATTTCCTGATGATTGCACTGTTTAGGTATCTGGTATTATCAAGTTACCGTATTGTACTGCATACAGTACCCAGGTACTATATGTGGAGATATGTAATATGAAAATTAGGGTTCCTCAAATTCAAATCAAATCAAATATTGGATCAATTTGAATTTGATCAAATCAAATTGATCCTGATTTGAATTTGATTTGATTCAAATATTTGAATTTGAATTTGATTTGAATTTGAATTTTTAATAGTAATTTTCAAATCAAATCAAATATTTGTCAAATCAAATCAAATTTGGCCATATTTGAATTTGATCAAATCAAATATAGTCAAATTTGAATTTGAATTTGATCAAATATTTGATTCAAATATTTGAAGATCAAATCAAATTGTGGAACCCTAATGAAAATAAAATTAAATATAGTTATATCTCCAGGTATTGTTTAAGAATTAGGCCAAAGTTACTGGCCAGATTTTTAAAATTAAAACTATAACGCTTTAAAGTTTAGAAACATACAAAAAATATTTTCCAAATTTATAGAACTAATATTGCTCTACAAAATTACCAGTCAGTTTTTTGAAAATTCTCTTATATAAAAAATTTTGGCAATTGAAAAAATTGAACATATCGAGTATAGACCTCTAGTACTATATAAATTCGCTAAATATTTATTGGTACACGTTATTTCAGATTATTTTAAAACCCAACGCGTTATTGTTTACGGCTATACTACATAATGATCTTAAAAAATTTAACCAATCAAATCGTTTAAAGCGCACAGACAGACAGACATTAAAATTTTAGTAGTATAGATTATGAGGCTTATCACTGTATAGTTTGTTTGAAAATAGGTCACAAACACAAATACTACTTATTATGGGTTTGTATATAAAAAATTTAGTCAAAAGTAGCTATAATTTAGGTAGAAATATGCATAACTTATTTGTGAAATGGGGCACAAGTAGAGCGGAGCTCATAGAAATTGCCATTTGTCTAAAATAAGTAGTGCGAACCGAAGATTACAGGATATTGTAATATGTAAGGGAGCCTACTTTTATCAACTGATTTTCTAGGGGGGGGTCAAAAATTTTGGAAATTATATATAACATATGATAATTTTCATATCTAGGGGGGGGTAAGGGCTACTAATAAACTGAAATCAGGTGATAAAAGTAGGCGCCCTAATGGTTTAGTATAATTTTTTAGAATTTTTAGGGTAGAATTTATTTTATATAAGCCTACGCTCTAACCCTAAAATCTTAAGAAATTCTAAATCCACTTACAACAAATATCGATATTGATATATAGAGAATATTTGATATACTACAGAACCATAGTTTTAGGATCGAAGGCCCGGGATTTTCTTGACTCTAGAATATCAGTTACATGGGCACCAATCAATGAAAGAGTATATATTGATATTATGATTTTGGATCATAAGTAGAGGTCTTACCCGGGTCAAAAATTACTGACCCGGGTGGGTCAAGTACTGACCGGGTTATGACCTGGGTCAACAGGTCAACTCCTTGTTTTTTTTGTCTTTGAAAATATGCTTAATTTTTGTCTCAACTAGAGTTATGACCCGGTCAGAAAATAACGGCAGTCACGCTAAAACCAGGAACATTATACTTTATAAGTACATCTTAAAATTAAAATTTTCTAAAATAGAATATATATTTACATTATTTTGTTTCCTTTTAATGATAAATATAGATCATATAAGTACTATTTATACGCCAAATAGACAATTAAGCTCAAGTGATTTATTTTTTATTTATTATAAAGAAAAAGCAAATAAGTCCATTACTGGATGTTTCGCATCCAATAACGGCGCATCTGGCTTTGAATTCAATGAGCTCGCAAGCTGAGTCCCATATGGGTAACACATTAAATTCAAAGCCAGATGCTTTTTAATTATCAAGTAAAAACGATCACTCTGTGATCTTTTGGATCTTTCGCCTGCCAAATAAAACAGTTATTGGTTGCAATGCATTCATTAACTATATAATATAATTAATATTGTAATAAATTAATTTTTGAAGAGGTTAAAACCTCATTATTATTGTGGACTAAACTATATTGTTGATTCTTTTGAAATAAAAATAAAATAATTGACACATAATAAATAAATAATTCTACTTCCATATTATTTCATCAACAAAAATGCTTGCTGAAAACTTAGTTCGTAGATAATGATTTTTACAGACAAGATTATTTTACAGACGAATAATTCAATATATTGTATCAAAAATTTTTTTTATAAATTGTATCAACTTTAAACATAAACTTAACTCTAACGACTTATGACTAGAATTAATTTGCCCCCAAAATTAGTTTTTGATGAAATAACTTTTATAAAACGGACTTGTCCGTGAATTAATCGATTGCAAAATAACCTTGCCTGAAATTAATTCTCTGTGAATTAAGTTTTCTGTGAAGTAATTATTGGTGAGTTGATCGAAACTGAGTGAACCTGATACTATTAAATAAATATTTAATAAAATACTCAATAAAATCAATTAACATATCTAAAATGATAAGCAGTTTATGTATTTTCTGCGTCATTTCTGAATTTATGTCGATTCAGAATTGTCATTTAGAATTGGTATCCATTTAACAAATTAAAAAAAAAAAGCAAGCTAAAAAATTTAGAAATAATAATATTATTATTAAATATCTCATTAATATTCGAACTAACTAACGAGTTTGCATTAAAAATGAGAGGAAAAACAGTGTGATGCAGATATAGGGAATCATCTAAAGATTTAAATAAACCATTAGAATGAAAATTGTGAACGAACTTTAAAGAAAAATTGCTAAATACTTATCATTAAATAAAGCAATAAATCGTGTTAGTATTTTCAGATTGATGCAAATAGTGATACCTATCCGCATAAAATATGGTTTATTTGAAGAGATACTTAATAACAAAAAAATGCATTCTAATATTTTTTAAATATTAAACTTCACCTATTCTGAATCTTGACCCATTTGACCCAATTTCTGACCCATGACCCGTCAGGTCTGGTGACCCGTACGGGTAACCCGACCCGGTAATAACTCTAGAAATAAAAAAAATGCGTTCTATTTAAAACAATACGTTTATGCATAAATATCTTTTTTTTTTATTTCGATATTGATTTGTAATTTAATAAATTTACCTATTCTAAATCTTGACCCATTTGACCCGGGTCGAGCCAATTTCTGACCCGTGACCCGTCGGGCCGGGTGACCCGTACGGGTCACCCGACCCGGGTAATAACTCTAATCATAAGAATGCATACCGATACATGATAAATTACGTTGCTCTAATCTAGGTCCGAAAGATAGAGAAAGTTTGATCAATGTTTTACAAAACTAACTTTATTAATAAACCTTTATTGCAGGGAGAAAGGGTACATAATTATTTTTGATCAACTACGTATATGCGATTTTGCTATAGATTATTTCTGACTAAACTCAATTGTCTTTAATTTTACTGATACTAATTAATTCCACAATATACAATCGAGATTAACGCAAATAACAACGGTTTCCAAAGAGGGTCTATTTATTAATACATCATTAAAAAACAAATTCAGAAATTATAGTCTGCATATATACAGTATATGTATAATATCATCTTTTTGAGAAAATTCTACTCTGATTTATTGCGTTTTGAAATATGTTCATTATCCCTGTTATCATTTAGAAATGAGGTTGCTTGTGTTTGGAGAATTCGTATGATATACTCAATCACGTCCTTTGAGTTTTTCGTATCTTCTTTGAATCTACATACATATTCCTCAGAAATTTCAACTATCGGTCTTTCTAATGAACCAGTCCAGCGAATGAATCGCCAACTACGTCCCGTAGTCACTATACCAAAAATTGTTAGTGATTTGTCACGCTTGCGTTTGCCTAACTTTTCCACTAAAGTGTGCATTTCCATAACGCATTGAGCTATGCCTTCTTTCCACTTGGCTTCATCTACTAATACTATGTTATCTTGAATATATACAGCATAATCTGCGTAACCATAACCGCGACTTCCATCAAGCTCAACTTCTACAGATAACCACGTGTTCTCATTTATATGAAGTTGAACATGTCGGACTGCAGTGTTCATGAAAATTGATATGAATTCACGTGATGTTGCCTCGTTTTTTATCTCATTACGAAGCGTATGGTATTTTTCCTCAAGTTTCTTGATGAAGAGATCCAACTCTTGGGCACTCATCGGAGGGTTTATTATAGGAAGTTCGTTTGGGTTAAATCTTGGCACAGTATCAAGAGATGTATGATTTTGTTTCAACACATCCTGAAACACATCCCTAAATTTCCAATCGCCATATGCTTTTTTCCCCTTGATCCGGATCTTTAGATCTAGTATGTAATCATTCGCTTCGTCTGGATTGGTTCTCGACAATAATGTGTTAAACTGATATTCATTCATAATTTCCTTATTCGTTTCATTATTGACAAAATAGAAATTTTCTGTCAGCAACTTATCGAATCTTTCTATGATGGCTTCTCTCAAAAGACTCCAGGAGCCACTTGTATGTGGCATTTGATATTCGCCTGAAGAACGTAGAAATTTATAATTTACCACAACTGCATTATAGAATTTGATAAATATTCAGTCTTAGAAACTGGAAAAACAAAAATATGTAAACTCTACTTACTATTTGCATCGGACAATGGGTACCGGACGACAAGTGGTTTTGATGCTGTGGTGGTCAGAGATGTAAGGACGGTGTCTGGAGAGAGTGGTACGTTGCGATCATCATAGGTAAAATATGCACGTTTTTGTGGCTTGACATTTTTTAATTCATCAAATTTCTGTTCGAGACAAGAAGAAAAATCATCCAAATCTGTGAACTCAGATAAAGAACCTTTCAACTTCACGGCTGTTGGTTCACCCTCGAGCAAGACCCACATCACTATTATGGAACCTGGCCTTTCTGTTGACTCATTCTTATCATTAGCCATTTTCTGCGGAAAATGTTAAATTGGTTAGTGAATAACCAAAATGGCAGGGATAAACATTAGTTAGACGCTTGTTTAGAGTGCTACTGATACCAAAATTTTGCAAGGAATTTTTTTTGTTAATGCGCAGTAGACGATTTCATAGACAAACTTCGGAGTTATTAGTGATTTTTTATGAAAAATCGTAAAAAAGCGCAATTTTTACGTTACACCTGATCCTAAAATTCAATTGGTTTGCGCCTAGTTTGCGCCACAAAAAGTCACATGACCGGAAAGTTTTTTGTGGGTGGCTACGTAGGTTACTAATTGACAAATATCATAAAATTTTTATTGAACATACCACAGTTAGTCATATTTAGTCAAATGTCCAATTCCAATAAAATTTTATTGATCACACTGCCACATGCGTACCCGATCACAAATCACATGGGTACCGAGCGACACTACTCAATATTAACGTCCATCCAACCATCGTCAAAAACAAAATCATAAGGTTGTACACGATGACAAAAAAAATATGAACGAATAATAATCCTTAAGGTTTTAACCAATTTGAAAATAAAAAATTCGTTAATTTTTCATGTGTTCAAACATTTTAATGGATAATATACGATCAAATCTACAAAATGAAGAAAAATTAAAATATTTAAACATTAGGGCAGAAAAAGAATAAATTTACTTTGATTCAACTTCAGTCAAATTCTTTCACATCTGCAGTAATGACATTTAAGTTTTAAAACTTTTTTTGTTGAACAATACCATTAATGTATTCACGCTGAGTACTAGAATTTGATAAAGCAGTAATTTTTGCATTTGGATATTTCTTTTACATAACTGATAAGAAAAAAAAAATTAGAATGTACAGTACTTATGCATATCCCATCCACAACTTAACATTCAATCTTGTAAACGAGCTTTAAACACAATAAGATTCTAACATATATTCTTCAGCTTCGTCTAATCATTTAAAAAAAATGGGTCACGTGTTATAAACATTCATGACCCAGAATTTATGATAACAGCTGGTATAAATCTCGTTTAGGTTTAGTGTTAATAAACATTATATATTGTTATCGTTATATATTTTCCAAATTTTATAATCGGTTACGTTATTTTGGCGATGATTGCCATCTGCCTGTTATTCCTAATCGTAACAATACCCGATCCTGTTATATGGAGTATTTTTATATTAAAATATTAATAATTTCAAGAACGTGATAGTAATTCCCTTACATAATATATTATTAATCGAATCTTGTATTGAAAAATTTACAACTACTGACTATGTATTAATCACTGATTAAATTTGATTACCTTTACGCATCTTAAAAGTCTGAAGCACTCGTGAATATAAGTTTAATTTAAAATACAATCAAACTTCAAGTATGTATTTGGAATGTGAGTAGAAAATGGTCGAGTTCATTATTGTAACGAAAAAAGAAAGATGGTCGAGACTATCTTTTTTTATCGTAGAGTTGTGTTGATTGGCTAAAATTTAATATCCGAATTTCGCAATACCGTATGAATCTTTAGCAAAATTATCGTAAACACCCTTAGAAAGGTTTAATCAGTAACTGAAATAAAAATATCTTCGACCATGTCTCTAAACTTTATAATTTATGTATATTAGAATTTTCAAAATTATCTAATTATAAAAATTTTAATATTTGTATATAAATCAACTTTCTTTAATCGAACTGGCCATTCTTATTATAAAAAATATCAATAGTTTTTTATAGAGCAATTATTAATGTTACTAACACTTTCAAACAAAAAGATGTTCAATAACCATAAAGTAAAGATTTGATATCTTGTCGCATAATTATCTATAGAGATAAAAAAAAAAACTAACGCGCACGCGATTTGCGTCATATCTCGTGCAAAGGTAATGAAATTACTAGCATGCAATCTAAAAATGAACTCTTATCACATGATTCACGCGCGATATGTCTGTTTATCTCGCACGAGGTACTTTGAAGGTTTTTTTTCTAATAGTTTAAATTTAAGTCATTTGTCAAAATAACATGTAAAATAGTTGTTCTATTACAGTATTAACTATCGTTATTACATAATAAGTTTCACACCATCATATCGGCGTGTTTGGTTCATCATATTTGAGTAACCCCAAAATTTTGGGGTCCAAATGTAGATCAATTTTTATAGTCAAATTTTATAAAACGAATTATTACTATACAAGTATACTAAAGTATGTAGTATATTTTACTATATAAAAATATGACTACTGTATAAACTTTTTAATATTAAAAGCAAACTCATATTTATACATAGTGTATATACAGTAGAAGCACTAAATAGAAAAGATCTAACTTGAATAATCATAGTATTATTAATAAAGATATATATTTGTATATGAATTGTCTCCACTAAAACAATATTGATAAAAATTACCACATAGAGAATATCGTGTAAGATATTTACCAAATATTCCTACAAAGGCATTCTCACTGCTAAATACTTGATTTCCAACGGTGCGATGATGGCTTTTTAGATGCTTCTAAATTTCTCATATCATAGCTTTTTTAATATGATCAAGCTCATAGTTAGGTAGTGGCAATATATGCAAAGACAGTATATTATGGTCCTTATGTTTTATTGTTTCATGACGTTTAAGACCACGTTGAGTCTTGTAAGATCGTGAACGTGTACAAAGAGAACAAGTAAATCTTGAAGTACTAATTGAATTAGACATAACTAGCTATTTTAAATAGTTAATATATAAAATAAAACTTATATAACAGTAAATTCTACTATACTATATACCTATTGGTCAAAAAGACGATGGGTTGAGGCTTTGAACGATGGGTTCCAACGCGTTTACTTATATTTTTTATAGTAAATAAATATTTTTGAGGTGTTATTTAAATGATTTTCATACTCACATGATATTAAAATAGGGTGTGATTTTACTCACATGATATTAAAATAGGGCGTTATTAGTGCGTGATCTAATAAATTTTGGGGTACTATAGTATAATTTTGTGACCCTAAAAACCAAACACGCCGATATGTTTTTCATATGAAGGAAACCCCATTTATTTAATAATATATATAAAATTTAACTATTTACAAGATAAATAAATAATCAATAATTATGTACTAACTAACGCTAATAAAATAAAAATATTCAAAAAATAAAATAAAATATAAAATATTAACAGCTTGCTGTTATATGAATATATATATATGTGTTTGTTTTCGAACAAGAAAAAAAAAAAATTGGAACATAGTACATAAATAAAGTCTCATGTTGTACTTGTTAACTTTAAGTAATATGATAGTTATGTTCTACGACCATAACCGAAACTAAAAGTTTTTCGTCTTCCCGTTTTCTTTTTTACAGGCTCAGGACTTAATGAATTTGCTGCTGGTAAAGGTAATGATGTCTCTTTTTTTGCTGTCCAATCTTTAGACAAAATTTCCTCGAAACCTTGAGCTTCCATTATACGATTGAGAATCTTGTTAATGTAAAGAGACATCGATTTATTGGAATCTTTGAGTGCTTTTATTTCATCTTGTAATTCTATAAAATTGATAAAAAAAATAAAATAATACATAAATATCCTTGAATTATAAAAAAAAAAAAAAAAAAAAAAAAAAAAAAAAAATTTGAAAAAAAATACAAACTTTCAATCACTGTGCTATCACTCCCTTTATGCGTAGCACGATTTAATTCGGCTTCCAAATCTATGGCCATAGATTTTATGTTGACTATTGCATCATCTTTGTTTGTGAAATTTCCTGCTATGTAGGTATGCTTTGCATTTCTCTTTGTATAATTAAGAAATTGTATATATTAATTCATAAAATATGATAGTAAGATTAATAGTCAAATTATAGAAAATATATATATTTTAATAGTATTTTAATTTACCTGCATTATATTATCTAATACAAATTCGCCTTTCATGGTCTTTTCATGTAATAATTGTCGATATCTTTCACTGTCTTCCATTAATGTCTGATTAATATGTTTAACTTGACCAAGCTCATTTTCTAAATAATGAATCCTGGTGACATGTTCCTTGTTTAAATTCATTGAGTTGACATGCATCCGTTCTACATTTTCAACTTCTGTGACTAGCTCATTAACACGTCTCTCAAGTTCTTTAATGGTTTTTTTAGCAACCTTGACTTCTCGGACAGCCGTATAATAAGATGACGCTGATCCTGTTGGTGTTGTTGGTGATGAAGGTGGACTGTCTTCTATATATCATAAATAAATAGTAAATTATGATATTAATTTCTTATTGACCTTTTAAAATTACTTTCTAAAAAATGATAAAATAGATAAATTGGGATTATACCATCATTAGAAGAACTTGTGCTCCCATTCTTCTTTTTCGAAGCATCATTTTGTTGCCTAAGAGCATTAGCACTTTCTTGAAGTGCTTTGATTTGATCAGTCAATTCGGATTCTCGCTTTTGCCATTCAAGTTGATCTTTTTCAAAAAATTCCGTCTAAAATATATGCATTAATTCAATATCCATCTTTATTTATTTGTCCAAATTTTACAAATTTTAATAATAATGAAAATTTTCATACCTTCTCCCTCAATTTCCGTTCTACTTCTTCCTTGTTTTTCAAAAAGGTTTCTTTTTTTTTTTTTAGTTCTTCCGCTTCCTGTCCTTGTTGATAAAGTTCTGATTCAATTCGTGTGTATGCATTATGATTACTTATAATTTCTTGCTGAAGAGAATAATTCTTTTTGCGTAAAAAATTATTATCATCCGCTAATGTAGAGTTCTCTTTATTGGTACGTTCAAGTTGTTCACGAACCTATTTTTTAAAGATTATATTTTAAAGAAATTTCAATATAAAGAATTTTCAACAGTAGCATTTATCTATAAAGTATGATGAATCTAAGTAGTTTGAAATCCCGATACATTTTAAAACCGGAGTCAGTCAAGAAATTTTATAAATGCTCCGGTTTTTTTCCTTGTTTTGTTTTTTTTTTTTAAAAAAACCCCCGGTTTTCATCGGTTCATCGATTTATTCAAGCTTCACGTTATCATGAAGTAATATATCATAAAAAAAAAAAAAAAAAAAGATAATAATAATAACTTACTAAAGCATTAAGATTTTGAAAATTTTCTACTTGTTGTCGTAGCGTTGCCAATTCTCCGTCAAAAGACATTTTTTTGGATCAGAGTTACAGATAAAAATTTATTGGTAAATTAATATCAGCCATTATGTCACATGCAAAAAAAAAATTAAGCATATCGGTAAAATGATGTCCTACATGCCCAAAATTTTGTACATAAAATCTACAAATGGTACAATCGTAAAAAAATTTTTTTGTGCACTTATTACTAAAATGTTTTTTTTTTCCTCAATGTGGTTCTTTATCTTATTAAAAATATATAGATAATGATAAACTTTAATTAAAATTATGAAATGTTAGGTGAGACGATCTAAAAATATTTCTCCTTGATCGACGTATGACTGATAATCAAAATTTACTTTATTCCAATGCTAGCAGCTTAAAGTCACGATGCTTTTTGATTAGCTTGAGATTTATTGGTTTAAAAGAAAAGAAGATCGGCTATGTCACCACATGAAACTGTTTATCGTTATTGACTGAGTCTCTATACTTCGTCTATAAATTTTCAGAATTGCTCAAAGATTCCTGTAAAAACAAATTTTCATGATGGATTTAACCGGTGGTTACTGGTATAGATCGAAGTTAAAAACCAAGGAAAAAAATCTTGTTTATAGTAAAAGTTTGGTACTAATTTTATACTGTACGAGTTGTGACTTTTTAACATACTGTTATTTATACCACAAATAATAAAAAAAATTATACTTAAGAATGGTATAGAAAAATAGTAATACGGTATATGCAGTATACTATAACAAATTATTTTTATTTATCTTGCTTAAAATTAATAAAAAAAATTTTTTTTAAATATTAAAACGACTTTTGAACTAATACATTATATAGATTTTATTAGTTAATTTGTACTATAAATACTATTTAATTACAAATGATTAATATACAATTAGTTATATTTACAATTTAGCTATTGTTTATTTAAAGGCTTTATCTTGAAATTACTGTATTTACTAGCTAATATTGTATATTTAAAAATATTTAAACCCTATCTACCTACAAGTTCTTTATTTAAATTTTTTTATTATATTTTTTCTATTAACTGGTTTTTTAGATTTTATTTTTTTTTATAAAAAAAATCTTTAAAAATAATACAATCTATTTTAAAAATTATTTTATTCTTGAAATAAATCCACCAAAACCATCTATATTTTTTATATATGTGTTTTTAGTATTTTCAAGTAGACTTAATTTTAATTTTATATATCTAATTATCTAGATTCTCAATTTTTTTACTAATTAATAAGAAATATTATTATGATAAAGGCTAGGTTTTTAAATATTATTATAATTAAACCTTTCTATAGTCGCACTCTGTATTGTTATAATTATACTAATTTTTAAAACTAACTTATTAGGGTTTAACTATATTTAACATTCAATTCATGCTATATACTGTATATATATATATGTTTTATAAAAAATTTTATTTCCAATTTTAAAATTAAATTAAACTTTAGGGTTAGAGTTAGGCCTAAATTATGGTTAGGGATTAGGTTTTTAGAGTGTGAACAATTTTATTTACTGGTAGTTTATCGAACACTATGTATTTTTTAAATACATATACAGTCAACACTTTCTATAACGAACAGTTGGTTCTGGCTATTAAAAAAAGTCGCTATATAAAATTACTATGTTTTTTTAAGAAAACATAGCTCTTTTTATACTGAACTATTATAAAATTTAAGAATTTTTAGTTCACTATATCCAGAGTTCGTTATAAAGAGGTTCGGTATAAAGAGAGTCGACTGTAATTTATATGTTTTATAAAATTTAGTTATAATAGTTTTTAGCTTGAAAGCATAATTTTGATACAATATTAAAATTTAAAATTATTTTAAATTTTAAAGTATTATTTGTATATTACTGCCAATTTAAAACACTCTATACTAGGATATTTTTGTTTCAGAAAAATGGCACTTTTGTATCTGTGTCTATCTCTAAACTAAGTGTAAGCCGTGAACTTATTACTTCTGTACTTAATTTTTGACTTTAGTATTTAAAATTTACATAATCAAAAAATATGCGTAATTCAATTTTCAATTATCAGTTATGTAATCAGCATGTGTTATTTTTAATGTTAACATTGATCGTGAAATACATCTAAACAATGCTACTACAGTATCGCTATTACTTTCAGTTATAGCGCTCCGTGTATTACAGATAAAATCGACCAACAGAAGAACATAAATCTTATTCGACACGTATGTAAGCAAAGAAAAATAAACCTAACAATTTGAATCTGCATTGTGCATTGATTTACAGGTGCGATGGTGATTAGATGATTTAAAAATCATTGGGAAACTTTCAATGCACATAGATAACTCTCCTCGTTGGTACCCTCCTCGTTGGTTACAATATGAATTTTTTTAGATGCCGAATATTTTTAATCACTAAACAATGAACTGGCATATTTGTCATCCCTTGTGATGGTCCTTGACTGGTCCCGGACCATTATTTTTTTTTAATATGATATATACGACTCATAACCATAAAAAAATAGTTGCCCAGGACCGGTCCAGGACTATCACATAGTGTGACAAATGAGCAGGTCCAGCCCACATCCCTAATAAAAGAGAATACATAAACTTTATGCTATAATCTGCAGAACTGTTGATTTGGCATGGATTTGACTGATTGTATATGCATATACGTAAAATTTACCCTTTCAAATTTGTATCACTCGCGTAAAAAAGGATAAGTGGTTGTTGTGATTCCATAAAAAAAAATGTGAACAATTGCATTTTGATAAAGATTTTCTGCAACCATTGTAAATAGCGATAGTGGGGTACCATTGATAATTCCATATCCAGATTGCTCTTACAAGTTTCAGACTCGAAATTCTTTCATCTTGACTCTTTTGAAAAAAAGGGATATGTATACTCCAAATTACCACCAGCACCAACTTCCCCGTCTTCAACCTTTCTAAATTCTCTAGACAAAGCAAAAAGTTTAATTGTAGACAATTCACCAGCACCATCGCCATCGCCATCTCCGTCTTCATCCTTTCTAGACAAAGCAAAAAATTTTTCTGTAAACAACAAAAAAATTGTCTCTGCATGTACTCTTGATGGTCTTGTACTTACTCCAATAATAGTAGTTGTTGGTTCAAGACTGTTCAAGTGATTAGACGACATCGGGCCGTATCATTTGCGGCATGTGTTACAAGCTCGAACTGCTGCGGGTAGCCTTATTCTACAATCAATTGATGCGCCAGGATTAACCTATCGGAACGGACGTTGCGGGTGCCACAATTATGAGTACTGCGGGTGCAAAATTGTTTCGGACTCTAATCATCTCAATTAGATGAAGCGGATGCTTCAATTATCGATTCTTTGTCAAAATTGTTTGCACAAAGATTGGACTCTAATCCCAAAGGACAAGCTCAATTAAATGAATTCGTTAAAGTCTATGACGGAGGAGATTATGACAAAAGTAATGAAAAAGGTTCAACTAAAGTGGCTTTTGAAATACATGACAAGCTCGTTATTAATGATGAAGCATTTGACAACTTTCTTGAAATATTCACTTTAACATATAATACCTCTAAAAAAAACTAGTCAATAAGAAACAACAATTCAAATTTCTTATGGGTAAAACTTGCGTTATAGATATAATATATATTGCTGAAAAATTAGAAACTTTGAATGATCACTTAGAAGAAACTATGGAGCAGAGAATGTTGATAAACAGGCGCAGCCATGTACTACTACAAGTCACTCTCGTTATAGTGAAGTAATCCGTTCCATTAATAAAAGATTTTAAAAAATTCATTATATCGAGAGTTTATTAGTAATCAAGAGAATTTTATATAAACTGGCTTTGAGCTTAACTTCACTATATCGAGATTTTAATTGGTCTTCACTATATCGAGAGTTCACTATAACGAGAGTGACTTGTATTTTTAATTTCTAATAATTCTTAGGGTAATATTTGAACCTTTTGTCCTTATTAAATTCGTGTGCTTTATTTTATTACCCATATTTTATTTTTTATCTTAATCATGTTATTCATATTCCATCTTGACCATGCCATTTATATCCTATCTTTGACCATTTTATCATCGTTATTAAGTATTTGACATGTTAAATGATGTTGGTCCAAGATCTGTTTATTTGTCATCCCTGTGGATACATCCAACTACCCAGTCGCACCGACAGATTTTCACGCTTTTGTTTACTCTTTCAAATTTGTATCACTCGCGCAAGGTCGATGATTTTCTGCGGTGATAAATTGTTAATTCCGTCCGTGACAAATTCAAATTCTGCAAAAATTTCCGTACATTAAAGTTCATAATTTCTGCGTGAATTCCGCGTTGGTCATTTAATAAATTCTGTGTTGGTTATATATAAATCTTGAATATTCTGCAATCAATATGTCGTTTAGTCTTCGGATTATTTAAAATATTAAGCAAAAATTTTCGCTCAACCAGCTCGTATTTCAGGTTTATTTATTTTCTACATCGGAACTTTTCAGAAGTTATATTTTTAGAACCTTGTACCTATAAAAAAAACCCCCCAAATAATTTATAAATCCTTACTTTCTGCGGCAATTCCATGATATTCTTAATACATTCCGTGTTTATAGTTCCGTGATTTCTCCGGCATTCCGTTGAAATGCAGAAAATCATCGGCGCGTAAACAAGAATAAACCAAAAATGGACACAATTACATTTTTATCTTCAAACATTATAAATAGCAACAGTAGAGTATCTTTGATAATTCCATATCATGATTACTCTTAAAAAAAAAATGGTACAAGTTCCAGAGTCGATACTCTTTTATAAAGGCGTTCTTCTTGTTTCTTTTGAAAAAAAAGGTTATGTATACTCCAAATCACCACCTTCAACCCTTTTAGAAAAAATTATAGACAACTTATTAGTACCAACATCAGCATCAGTGCCATCGCCATCGTCATCCGAGCCTTCATCTTCACCCTTTCTTGACAATACAAAAAATTTCATTGTAGTCCACAAAAAGATTATAGCTACCTCTGCATTTGCTATTGGCGGTCTTGTATTTACTCCTATACTAGTTGTTGGATTGATACAAGCGATTGGATTTGGCGCAGGTGGCATCGCGTCCGGTTCATTTGCAGCATGGCTTATGTCGTTAAATGGTGGTGCAACTGCTGCGGGTAGCCTTGTAGCTATTTTGCAATCAATTGGTGCGTTAGGAGGATTAAGTGCAGGAGCAACTATCGGAACGGCTGCTGCGGGTGCCACATTTATGGGTACTGCTGTCCAGGGGCGACCGTTCTCGGTTACACAATTACGAAAATCTCCGAAGAGGTGATAACCAATCAAAATCGTAGATTTTCGAAATAACAAAATCGTAAAAAATGTTAAAATGAAGCGAAATAAATTAAAGATTATATATTAAAGACTATATTAAAGTTTATAATAATCCGGTTGCAGTAAGTATTTTTATTTATTTATTTGGTTATTAATTCATCTATTTATTAACAAATTAACTAAGTTTTAACTATCGATAATAAAAATTTAATAATTTTTGATACGATAAAGCTCTATATCTAGTTTAAAACATAATACTAAATGTCTTGTGCGATCTTTACAATGCAATAATTTTTCTATTGATGAATACATTTATGACCTTGGTACAGTATACAACGTATATATATACAGCTTCTATTTTAAATAAAAAAAAAAGAAATATATAGTTAGCTAAGCTGCTATTATTCTTTAATTAAAAGATTTCTATACAAATACATATAATAATAATAAAATAAACTGATATGTTCGATATATTATCTTTGCTGAATCGTTACCTTTAGCTTTTCATACTTTTATTTTAATTCGACAAGTAGAATTTAGTTAACCAAGTAGTTTATATACTTTCAACAATACGTTTTTAATAGTAACTTTGCTAGACAATAGCAATATAAGGACGTGGGATTAACGGGGATTAAAGAAATATGTTGTAGAGCACTTCGAATACTTAAAGTTTACTTAGTAGTTTTTTTGAGTTTAATAGCGGAGTAAGTTACGCGAGCTTCCTAAAAAAGTATTGTAAAACAATATAAAAAAATCTTTGTCAATTGTGTAACGATCTACAAATTGATGGGACGGTCGCCCCTGGAGTACTGCAGGTGCAAAATTGTTTGAGGAAAAATCGGACTCTAATCAATTAATTATGGCTGATTTGGTAAAATTGATTACGGAAAGATTGGACTCTAATCCCGAAGGACAAGCTCAATTAGATGAATTCGTTAAGGTCTATGACGAAGGAAATGAAAACAAAAACAATGAAAAAGGTTCAACTAGAGTGGTTTTTGAAATACGTGACAAGCTCCTTACTAATGATGAAGCATTTGACAACTTTCTTGAAATATTCACTAATGCCTCTAAAAAACTAGTCAATAAGGAACAACAGTTCAAATTTTTTGTGGATAAACTTGCGCTATAGATAAAATGGATATTGTTGAAAAAAAATTAGAAGCCTTGAATGATTACTTAGTAAGAAAATATAGAGCAGAGAATGTTGATAAACAGGCGCAGTCATTACTATTATGTTTAATTTCTAATAATTCTTAAAGAAATATTTGAACTTTTTGTTCTTATCAAATTATAGAGAAGAGAATGTTGATAAACAGGCGCGGTCATTACTATTATGTTTAATTTCTAATAATTCTTAAAGAAATATTTGAACCTTTTGTTCTTATCAAATTCGTGAGCTTATTTTATTACCCATATTTTATTTTTTATCTTAAATCATGTTTTTCATAATTTATCTTAACCATGGCATTCATATCCTATCTTTGACCATTTTATCATCATTTATTAAGTATTTGACATGTTTAAATCCTAATATCCTAGTCTAGTGCCGTATTAGATGGTTGAATAAAAATTATTGAGAAACTTTTAAATGCACATAAATACAGTCAATTCTCCCTGCTGGTTATAATATATAGGATCCGATTATGAATTTATATATATACAGTATACCGAATATTTTTTATGATACCACTAAATATAAAAGATAATGTGATTTTGTTCAAGACTTGCTTATTTGTCATCCCGCTGGTGAAATTATTTTCACCAATTTCACCAATAATGGTGAAATTATTTTACCGCTTCAATTTTATTTCACCAGCATCTTTATTCCGATATGACTCATACTCATTAGGTCAAGGACTATCACTGGTTGTGACAAATAAGCCTACATCCCTAATAAAAGATAATACAAAATTCGTTTTATAATCTGCAGAACTATTGGTTTGGCATAGTATATGTCGTAGCCCAGATGACAATCTAAACAAATTAAAATTAATTTAGCCCAGATGTTAGAGTTAGATTAGGGTTAGATTTGGCCAATTTTCATTTGGGCTGCCAGAGATTGTCATCTGGTCATCTGGGCTACAACATATGTACGTATGTGCAAAATCTTTATTTTCACGCTTTTGTTTACTCTTTCAAACTAATATCACTCACGTAAACAAGGGTAAGAACCACTCTAGCATCACCACCCTAAAAAATTAAAAAATTTCGCTACTATCAATCTGGTTTCAAGATCAAGTATAACGCGACGCAAAGAAACACAAAAAATCAAACCAATTCAAAAAATCGTTCATAAATCAATATTTTCTTATGAAATTATTTACTGCGCACTAACAAAAAGTTTTCCTTACGAAATTTTGGTTTCAAAAAAGTTTCCTAATCTAACTTAATAGCAAATCCCAACCTTGCGAAATTTTTTTTAGAGAAATGTTTTTAAGTTGGTGACGTTAGGGTCTTACAAAGATAAGTGGTTGTAATTTCATAAAACCAAAAATGGGCACAGTTGCATTTTGATTTGCAACCATTATAAATATCGACAGTGGAGTATCTTTGATAATTCTCTATATCACGATTACTCTTAAAAAAAATGGTACAAGTTCCAGAGTCACTTTTTTATAAAGGTGCTCTTCTTGATTCTTTTGAACAAAAAGGATATGTATACTCCAAATCACCACCAGCAACAGCTCCATCACCACCAGCACCAGTATCATCACCACCACCTTCGACCTTTCTAAACTTTCTAGAAAAATCAAAAAATTCTATTATAGACAACTTATCAGCACCAGCATCATCGCCATCTGAGCCTTCATCTTCGCCCTTTCTAAACTTTCTAGACAATGCAGACCACAAAAAGATTATAGCTACCTCTGCATTTGCTATTGGCGGTCTTGTACTTACTCCTATAATAGTTGTTGGATTGATACAAGCGTTTGGATTTGGCGCAGGCGGATCGCAGCCGGCTCATTTGCAGCGTGGTTGATGCCGTTAAACGGTGGTGCAACTGCTGCAGGTAGCCTTGTAGCTATTCTGCAATCAATTGGTGCGGCAGGATTAACCGCGGGAGCAACTATCGGAACGGGTGCTGTGGGTGCCACAATTATGGCTGGTTTGGCAAAATTGTTTGCGGAAAGGTTGAACTTTAATCATGAAGGGCAAGCTCAATTAGATGAATTCGTTAAGGTTTATGATGAAGACAAAAACAGTGAAAAAGGTTCAATTAGAGTGGTTTTTGAATTACGTGACAAACTCCTTACTAATGATGAAGCATTTGACAACTTTCTTGAAATATTCACTTTAACTTATTGTACCTTAGACAATAGGAAACAACAGTTCAAATTTTTTGTGGATGAAACTTGCGTTATAGATAAAATGGATATTGCTGAAAAAAAATTAGAAATCTTGAATGATCATTTAGTAAAAAACTATGGAGCAGAGCGTGTTGATAAACAGGTGCAGTCATATTCTATTATGTTGAATTGTAATAATTCTTAAAGAAATAATTGAGCCTTTTGTCCTTATCAAATTTATGAGCTTATTTTATTACCCATATTTTATTTTTTATCTTAATCATGTTATTCATATTCTATCTTAACCATGGCATTCATATCCTATCTTTGACCATTTTATCATCGTTATTAAGCGGGACCTTTGCTAGGAAAATCATCCTTCGACATTTTTCGATTGGGTAAATTTAGAGCAACATGCCAGTTCTTATATACAGATATAAATGTAAATCATCTTTTGCCAAGTCAAAAGATGATTTGCATGCAAATAAAACCGGTATGTTTGTTTAAGTTTGTTCGAATTAGCCCGATCGGAAAATGTCGAAGGGTGATTTTTCCTAGCAAAGATCCCAAGTATTTGACATGTTAAATCCTATAATGATAATATAGGATCCGACTATGAATTTATAAATATATATACAGTATACCGAATATTTTTATGATACCACTAAATATAAAAGATAATGTGAGTTGGTCCAAGACATGCTTATTTGTCATTCCTGTGATGGTCCTCGGACTTACAATGATACGCATTTATATAGGATTATAACTTTATATATATATATAGTAAACCGAATATTTTTATGATACCAATAAATATAAAAGATAATGCCAAGACTTTCTTATTTGTCATCACTGTGATGGTCCTGACTGGTTCCGGACTAGAGATGCTGGTGAAATTAATTTTACCAATTTCACCAATTCAACATCAATTTCGCCGATAATGGTGAAATTATTTCACCGCTTCAATTTTATTTCACCAGCATCTATATTCCGAACCATAATTTTTTTTAAGGTCCAGGACTATCACGTGTCGTGACAAATAAGTATTCCGCTGAAGCAGCCTACATTTCTAATGAAAGATAATAAATAAGCTTTATGCAGAATTCGTTCTATAATCTGCAGAATTATTGGTTTGGCATAAAGTTGAATGAATGCATATACTTTATTTTCACGCTTTTGTTTACTCTTTCAAATTTTTATCACAGGATAAGTGGCTGTGATTTCATAAAACCAAAAATGGACACAATAGCATTTTTGATCTGCAACCATTAATTAATTAACCATTATAAATAGCGATAGTGGACTATAATTCCATATCGTCCAGTGCAAAAAGATAGATACCTCAAAAATGTAACTTAAAAGTAACTATTAGAAAAAGTTTTTAAAATATTTATAATATAACAATATATTATTTATAAGTTAATTAATTATAATTTAATTTATTTTTTTTATAAATTATATTATTTTATAATTCTTTTATACAAAAATAAATGAGAACCAATATTTTAGTATAAAAGATTGTAAAAAAAATATTTTTTAAAAGTAATTTGATTTTAATTAATAATTTTATCAATTTGTAAATTTAGAGGTTACAATTAAGTAAGTGCTTAGCTAAAGATAGAATAAAATTATATTTAAAATTTTATAAAAAAATAATCATTAGATAAAAAGTTATTAAATTTTAAATTTTAAAAATTTATATAAAAAATATATAATTTACTATATAATTTATATATAGTTTACTATAACTAAATATAGTAAAACCTAAACCTAAAAATTAGTATTTATCAAATTTTTTATTTTTTATATAAAATAGATAAATAGATTAAATTAAAATCTTTCCTATAACCTAAAAAAACAAAAAAAAATTAAAAAAGTTCAATTTATATTAATAAAAAAATTTTTTATTAATTCTAATTTGAGGTATCTATCTTTTTGCACCGGACTATATCACGATTACTCTTAAAAAAAAATGGTACAAGTTCCAGACTCGAAATTCTTTAAAGGTGCTCTTCTTGATTCTTTTGAACAAAAAGGATATGTATACTCCAAATCACCGCCAGCAACAGAACCATCACCACCTTCAAAGTTTTCAAACTTTTTTGAAAAAGCAAAAAATTCAATTGTAAGCAACTTAAACAACTTATCAACGCCAGCTTCAGCACCAGCACCATCGCCATCACCACCAGCACCAACATCATCACCACCAGCTCCAGCACCATCGCCATCACCACCAGCACCAACATCATCACCACCAGCGCCAGCACCATCACCATCTGAGCCTTCATCTTCACCCTTTATAAACTTTCTAGGCAATGCAAAAAATTTCATTGTAGACCACAAAAAAATTATAGCTACCTCTGCATTTGCTATTGGCGGTCTTGTACTTACTCCTTTAATAGCTGTTGGAGTGATACAAGCGATGGGATTTGGCGCAGGCGGCATCGCAGCCGGATCAATTGCGGCATGGCTGATGTCGTTAAACGGTGGTGCAACTGCTGCGGGTAGCCTTGTAGCTATTCTGCAATCAATTGGTGCGGCAGGATTAAGCACAGGAGCAACTATCGGAACGGGCACTGTGGGTGCCACAATTATGGCTGCTTTGGCAAAATTGTTTGCGGAAAGGTTGGACTCTAATCATGAAGGACAAGCTCAATTAGATAAATTCGTTAATGTTTATAACGAAGGAAATGAAGATGAAGGAAATGAAGAAGAAAGAAATGAAGACAAAAACAGTGAAAAAGGTTCAAATACAGTGGTTTTTGAAATACGTGACAAGCTCCTTAATAATGATGAAGCATTTGACAACTTTCTTAAAACATTCACTTTAACATATAATACCTCTAAACAACTAGTCAATAAAAAACAACAGTTCAAATTTTTTATGGATGAAACTTGCATTATAGATAAAATGGATATTGCTGAAAAAAAATTAGAAACCTTGAATGATCATTTAGTAGAAGACTATGGAGCAGAGTGTGTTGATAAACAGGCGCAGTCACATACTATTATGTTGAATTGTAATAATTCTTAAAGAAATATTTGAGACTTTTGTCCTTATCAAATTCATGAGCTTATTTTATTACCCATATTTTATTTTTTATTTTAACCATGATACTCATAATACTCATATTCTATCTTTGACCATGTTATTCATATTCTATCTTTGACCATTTTATCGTTATTAAGTTGGGATCTTTGCTAGGAACATCACCCTTCGACATTTTCCGATCGGATAATTTCGGACAAATTCAGAGCCACTTGTTTTTAATATAGAGGTCTTACTCGGGTCAGAAATTATGACTTGATTCGGGTTAGTAATTGACCCGAGTCATAACCCGGGTCAAACAAGTTAGCCAATTAAATTAGTTCACATGATAAATGTATGATCGATAGCCAATCATAACCGAGCACGTGATATTTAATCTGTGCTTGTTCTAATTAGCTAGAAAATAAAGTTGAATTATAATTATTAAATAACGGTAGAGTTGGTGAAATTATCCGTGGACAAGTAGGTGTTGTTTATGAAGCTTAACTAAAACACAAGTGTTGCCTTATTTTTCTACTTTACAGTAGGATTTTATAACACGATAAAATTTAGTGCAACGTAGTGATTAAATGATTGTAGTTTTCGGCGAAATTCTGAATAAATCAAACCTTGAACAAATTGAACAATAATATTATAATTTGTGAAATAACTTGCAGATAAGCTTTGTAGCGCTAAAAAGGCTTAACTTATACGAATCAGACCTCAAGTGTGCATTTTTCAAAGTTTTATGAAATCAGCCATTACTATTCAGTTATAATTTAAACACATTCAAACATTGGATCTAACGACGGACTGATAAATATTTTTTAGTCATCAATAGGAGAAAAATTAAATTGTTATTCTTATATTGTGATCTTTAAATAATTCATTCGAATAATCTTATTCATTGTGTTTTACATAGCGGTAGCAGATTTCAAAATAATTTTATAACACTTATAATTTATATCGGTGATTTTAGGATTTTCCAAATCATTTAATAAAATATTGAGGGGTTTCAGAATTAAAGTGCGCAAATCTAATTTTGACAGAAACAGTTGACGTATTCATTTTCAAATGAGTGATGTATTTCATTTTCCGATAAATTTAAAATGATAATCCTTGTCGTTGAAAATTTATTTAGTTAAATGGGAGTCTCTAAACACTCCGTTTTCATTTTCCGATTTCAAAATTTTGATACACAAATGAGTTTTTTAAAGCTCCTATTTATTTCCGAAATACGTTATTTTTTTGTTTTTAATTCTGAAACCCCTCATTAATTAAAGAACAGGAGTAGTAGGTATAGATGCAACTTGCGACATAATTTATTTACATTCTGTATTAAAATTATACCAACTACCGTAATGTAAAATAAAATGCATAATGCTATTACTAGTGATATAAGCAAGTCTGTAGTAGCCGTAAAGTTAACCTAATTTAACACCCGTTTGACTCGGGTCAAACAACTTTTTGACCCGTAACCCGTATAACCCGTGAGTCGGGAGTCGGGTCAACCGACCCGGGTAATGGCTCTAATTCAATAATTCTTAATAGTTCATCAAATAAACTTTCGAATCATTAAAGCCAAAAGATGATTTGCCGGTATGTTTGTTTAAGTTTATCCGAAATTAGCCAGATCAGACAATAGTGATTTTCCTAGCAAAGATCCCAAGTATTTGACATGTTAAATCCTAATCATATATCCTAATCTAGTGATAATGATTAGATTGTTGGATAAAAATTATTGGAAACTTTCAATGCACATCATAAATACAGTCAACCCTCCCTACTGGTCATAATATATAGGATCCGATTGTAAATTTATATATATGTAGTAAACCGAATATTTTTATGATACCACTAAATATAAAAGATAATGTGGGTTTGTCCAAGACTTGCTTATTTGTCATCACTGTGATGGCCTTGACTGGTTCCGGGCTAGAGATGCTGGTGAAATTAATTTTACCAATTCCAATTCAACATCAATTTCACCAATAATGATGAAATTATTTCACCGCTTCAATTTTATTTCACCAGCATCTTTATTCCGAACCATTATTTTTTTTAAGGTCCAGGACTATCACGGGTTGTGACAAATAAGTATTCCGCTGAAACAGCCTACATTCTAGAGTATTAAATTTGCAGATTCTGCGGCGACGTATAAATAATACTCTAAAAACAAAATCAGAAAAAAATCAAACAAAAAGAAAATCTAATTTTAAACGCAATAGACTGTACCTACCAATAGGTTATTATTCGGCGAGCAGAATTCTGCGCAGATTCTGCCACTGCAGATTTCTGGACATTCTAATACATTCCTAATGAAAGATAATAAATAAGCTTTATGCAGAATTCGTTGTTTGGCATAGAGTTGAATGTATATAGTTTATTTTCACGCTTTTGTTTACTCTTTCAAATTTGTATCACTCACGTAAAACAAAGGATAATTGGTTGTGATTTCATAAAACCAAAAATGGACACAATAGCATTTTTGATCTGCAATCATTAATTAACCTTATAAATAGCGATAGTGGACTATCTTTGATACTGTAATTCCATATCACGATTACTCTTAAAAAAAAATGGTACAAGTTCCAGACTCGAAATTCTTTAAAGGTGCTCTTCTTGATTCTTTTGAACAAAAAGGATATGTATACTCCAAATCACCGCCAGCAACAGAACCATCACCACCTTCAAAATTTTCAAACTTTTTTGAAAAAGCAAAAAATTCAATTGTAAGCAGCTTAAACAACTTATCAGCACCAGCATCCGCACCAGCACCATCGCCATCACCACCAGCGCCAGCACCATCGCCATCACCACCAGCACCAACATCATCACCACCAGCGCCAGCACCATCACCATCACCACCTTCAAACTTTTTCAACTTTCTAAAAAAAACAAAAAATCCAATTGTAAACAACTTATCAGCACCAGCACCGGCACCATCGCCGGCACCATCGCCATCTGACCCTTCATCTTCACCCTTTAAAAAATTTCTAGGCAATGCAAAAAATTTCATTGTAGATCACAAAAAGATTATAATTACCTCTGCATTTGCTATTGGCGGTCTTGTACTTACTCCGATAATAGTTGTTGGTTTGATAGAAGCGATTGGATTTGGCGCAGGCGGCATCGCAGCCGGATCATTTGCGGCATGGCTGATGTCGTTAAACGGTGGTGCAACTGCTGCGGGTAGCCTTGTAGCTATTCTGCAATCAATTGGTGCGGCAGGATTAACTGCAGGAGCAACTGTCGGAACAGGTACTGCGGGTGCCACAATTATGGCTGGTTTGGGAAAATTGGTTTCAGAAAGATTGGACTCTAATCGTGAAGGACAAGCTCAATTAGATGAATTCGTTAAGGTTTATGACGAAGGAAATAAAGATGAAGGAAATGAAGACGATGGAAATGAAGACGAAAGAAACGAAGACAAAAACAGTGAAAAGGGTTCAACTACAGTGGTTTTTGAAATACGTGACAAGCTCCTTAATAATGATGAAGCATTTGACAACTTTCTTAAAACATTCACTTTAACATATAATGCTTCCAAACAACTAGTCAATAAGAAACAACAGTTCAAATTTTTTGTGGATGAAACTTGCGTTATGAATATTGCTGAAAAAAAATTAGAAACCTTGAATGATCATTTAGTAAAAAATTATGGAGCAGAGTGTGTTGATAAACAGGCACAGTCACGTACTATTATGTTGAATGGTAATAATTCTTAAAGAAAGATTTGAGCCTTTTGTCCTTATAAATTCATGAGCTTATTTTATTACCCATATTTTATTTTTTGGTTTAACCATGATATTCATATTCTATCTTGACCATGTTATTCATATTCTATCTTTGACCATTTATCACGACAATCGTTATTACAGTGGCGATCACATGTTTTGCATCACCCTAATACCCGAACTTTGAGATCAAATAATTTTATCAATAGACAACGAATAATTATAAATTTCAATTATTAAATTCACTAGATATAAGGTAATACGAATGTATAATTTTTTGCCTAGTTATTAATCAAGAACTCGCAAAAATAAAGCTTTATTAAAATTTTAGTGATGCATTTCATTTGATCGTTTTTTTAAAATATAAATTTTGCCAATTTACAAATAAAAAAAAAACAACAAAGCAATATTTTTTTTTATAAAAAAAAGTTTACCATTCGGTATAACCCCTTTGCTTTATAAACATCCATCACTCGTTGTGGCATGCTTTCAATTAGCTTGTTAAGATAGTCCATATCCATTTCGACCCAAACCTTCTGAATCGCCTCCCAAAGCTCATCCGGATCATCAATCTCTACATGTAACCGTCTTCTTCGCTTGTCAATCTCATTCCACAAATGCTCGATAGGATTTAAATCGGGCGAATAAGGTGGCCAATCAAGTACCTCAATACCATTATGATAGAACCACACCTTAGTATCAGTAGCCGTGTGCTTTGAATCGTTATCCTGTTGAAAAATAATATCATCTTTTCTTAATCCATACCACCAGATTGTTCCTAAGAGGTCTTCACTTAATATTTGACGGTACAGATCTCCGTCCATTGTCCCATAAATTCGCACGATATTACCAACCCCGAAAGAGGAGAAGCATCCCCATACCATAACACTACCACCTCCATATTTCTTTGTGTGGATCACATTTCTTTCATTAAACGGTTCGTTTGGTCGTTTCCAACAATACTGACGACCGTCTGAACCATATATCTTGAATTTGGATTCATCAGACCAGATAACACGACGCCAGTCCTCAACACTCCAGTCTTTGTATTTTTTAGCAAATTTATACCGTTCTTTGCGAGTTCTTTTGTTCAAAAATGGCTTTTTACGCTTAACCCTGGACGAAAGTCCGTTTCTTCGCAATGCACGCTTCACTGTGTCTTCGCTTACTACAATGTTTTCATAAATTCTTAGGTATTTTTGAATTTCTACTGCATTTGAACATTTACCAGATGCAAGTAGACGTATAATACTCCGTTCGTCTCGGTTGGTAAATATTCTTGGGGCCCCACATTTCGGCAAATCTTTTACAGAACCAGTTGCCTCTACTTTATTACATATTCGGACTACCGACGGTTGCGAAACATTCTCTTTTTTTGCAATGTAACGGGAAGAGAAACCTTCCTTATAAAGAGCATATATCCTTGAACGTTTGTTGTCAGAAATACGAACCATAATAATTTTTATAGGGGGAGGGAGCCACAAGTAAAAAGTGCAAACAAAAATATATAACTTCAGCTAGTGATGTTCTGTTTTGAAAAAAAAAATTGGGGGAAGCTTATGACGTTATTTTTTTGATACGCAATCGATCACATGATTTGCATCACTATTTTGGAATCAGGCAAGTAAAAAACCTGAATTCGTGTAACTTTGCATAATTTCAATGATCATCTATGATATTTACGCTTCTATACTTTTGAATTAACCAATTTTTATGTCATTGTCATGTGTATGTCACGAGATATGGCCTTTTGTTCGTTTTGTTTCGGGTGATGCAAAACATGTGATCGCCACTGTAAGTATTTGACATGTAACATTGTTAGAATTCGATTTCGCTCGTATTGAAAAATTGAATTGTAATTTCAATATTGTTTTATTATTAAGATTATAAAAATAAGGACCAAATGATATGTAATGATCCAATTCAAACTTCAATAAATTGCTTACAGCTTACAAAATTGTCAATTTTTGTTTCCAATGGAATATCAAGGCTTCTAATGAACTTTTTATAATACTAAATATTCGAATGATACTATTAATTTTGACTCTCAGACTTTTGATTTTTTTTTTTCATTGATAACAATACAGCTTAATAAAGTCTTAACCGTCTCGATTACACTTCTTATGAACCTAATAGAATAATTTCAAACGTAGTTAATATTCTGATAGTAATAGAATTATACACTTGATCATTTGATTCAAGCACGTTCACATGATTCAATAATGTCGATAGATACGCATTTGACGAAAGAAAATATGCCATATAATCGCGAAATAACGTCAATAAACAGTATAGATTCAAATAATACCCATATGTGTCCTGAAATACTGTACATCGAGTTCAATATTCGGTCCTTATACGGTAGCTTAATTAGGACACTTCAAATTGATTCATTTTTCAACATAACTCATAATATTAAAAAATCACAAATTAATAAAATTCTAAAAGCGATCTACACGTACTCTTTCCAGTACACGTAAGTTTGGAGTAGAGTAAATTCAGTTTATTAAAAATACATACGACTAAAAGAACAAACGAGGTCACAGAAACAAGAGTAAACGGGGCTAGTCCCCTTAGAAGTAAGAAAAGAGACTGCAGAGTGCCCGACGATGCTATATTCTCGACAGAAATGGCGCCAAAAAGACGTAGAGTGGAAAAAGAGAATAAAAACAAAAACAAAAATGACAAAAAAGTAAACAAAGAAAACAGGTCAACGAACATAGCTAAGAAAATACAAGTTCCATCGCAACAAGCTACAGCAAAAAACGATACTAAGGACTTAATGGAAACAAACACCGAAGGCACCTTCTCACAAAAAACTCAGGAACCTTCCTGGTATGACAAAACCGAACAAGAACTCAGTGCTCTCAAAGACATCACAAACGTACAAACTACTCCCATGGACACACAAACGACTACAGAGATCGAACAACCTGTTCCGGGCCCTTCAAATGCGGCACCAGTTGAGGAGGTAGCTGAAAACTTGATCTTAGAACAAAAGAAACTCATAGAAGAATGTTCACTTTCGGACGAGAACTTAGGCCTAGAACCAAAACCGAAACAAGCACCCTCTATACATAAACCAGAAAAGGGAAGGAAGCTTCCTCAATAAGTTCAGACAGAAAATGGACGTCATTTTTTCCTAAGCTGAAAAGAGGACAATCGACCTATTCTACCTTCTCCCCAAGACAAAATATTAGAACTAATAATAATAATGCGCTAATAATCGATATTCAAGGAATGTTGGGTTCATTCAATAAGATTATGTTTTCCATGTTTAATCAAGTTAAATATGACGTTAGCGCCGCCAAGCAGCACTTTACTAAAAGGGTCCGTACACACTTGAAATTCACCTTTACTAACGAGGAAAAATGAAGACAGTATGCCGCCGAGAGCATTGTTATATTCAATAAGACTTACTATGGATACATTCCGACCGATGGCAGAAAATCCTTTCTAGCAGTCAGATGCCGCAATGTACCCCTGGGCAACAAAAGTGAGATTTCAGAGGCTCTGCTTGTAGCCTTTGAAAATTTTGGGAAAATTGCCGCCATCAAACCTCTCATGATTGAAGGCACTCCCTACCTGACGGACCAATGGGTGGTCATTTTTGAAACCACCAATGACCCGGACCTTGAAAAGCACCTACCACGATTCACTCACGTTTGGGAAAATAAGGTTTCTACTGAATGGAAATCTGCCCCAAAAGTTTGCTATTTCTGTGAACAGGAAGGTCATATAAAAAAAGCTGCATCCAATTTAGGGAATCTATTGAATCGAGACAAAACGCACGCATGAACAAGGATATTGGAAATGTGAACAACAACCCAGTAGAGGAAATGGACACGGAGCACCTAGTAACCCCTTCCCAGAGTGAAAAGACCACAAGTCTGACACCTTCGTTGGAAAATGAGGTAACAATAGAGGAAGCAACAAAGACCATCACAGATGGCATTTTGCCAGAAAAGGAAACAACAGGACAGGTACCACCGCAGGATGGGGAAAAAAACCAGGTAGCACCAGAAGAGGCAGTTCCCCGATTGGTACAACCTCTCTCCAGGGGCGTGGGCGATCTGGCCCAAACCAAGGAACCGCCACGTGACGAACTAGCCGGGGCTTACACTGACTCCCAGAATAGTCCGGGCTCTTTAACACAAATAACCTCTTTATCGGAACCATCAACAAAGGCTACAACTAGCACTAATTCACCTGAAAACGATGGCTTCACCATAGTCAGCTACAAACGTCCGTCTCCCACAAGAAACGTAATTAATGGCACAACTAAGCAGTTCCACGTAAGAATGTCCTCCTATAGCGATATAAGAGGACGGGTTCTCCTGAACCATATCTGACCCAAAAGGGTTCATACCTTTACGTACATATGTCTGTTAATCAAAAGATAAAAATAGCTACGCTCAACGTAAAAGGACTAATTAATGTAAACAAGAGACAAAACACTTTTATTCTCCTAAAATCATATAATTTAGACATTATAATGTTGCAAGAAACTAATTTGAAAGACGCAAAGTTAAGAGACTTTTTAAGTCACCAATGGCAGTATGCATCCATTTGGTCTAGTAAGACTGCCATTTTAGCAGGAAACAAAAAAATAGAATTTATAGATTCTCAAATTTCTCACGATGACAAAGTGATAACGGTTAAGATACATTTCTAGGGGAGGACATACAGGATAACAAATGTATACGCACCTCCATGCCCAGAAAATAGAATCAAATTCTTTGAAGAGTGGTCACCACCAAGAAAGGAAGAATTAATAGAAATCGTTGGAGGTGACTTCAATATCAATATCTCCCCTGACAAAAATAGAGTTAGCCAAGCTCCACAACAGCATGACCCCACTAGAAAGACTTTACAAAAAAAGATGGAAAATTTCCACAATGCAAATGATTTTTCAGAAGAAACCCCATTTCTGACTTATTTCCAAAATACCAGAAGCAACGGCAGAATGGGAACCTGCATAGACTACATCTTCATAGACAGGAACTTCGGACATAACATTTTCGACGTTAAAACCCGGCATGGCAACTCCGATCATCTATTGGTAGAGTGTTCACTTTCCTTCGGACCAATCAAGAGACATAGTGTGCAGTGGCGGTTCGACAAAAATTGCTTTCGGAATGCCAGGTTAAGTCAAGAAGTTATAGAGGAAATTAAGGACCCGCATCCATACAAGACTGGGACGGTTGCAAACTAAACATTCAATCGATAATCAGAGCCTTCCGCAAACCAAAGTCTACGGAGACAAAGCTAGAAGGACTCCATAAAAAGCTGACACACTTAAAAATAGCCCAGTCCAAAAATCCAGGATGGTCACACTTAGATGAACAAATAACAAATTTGACGAACCTCATTGAGGAAGAAAATTCTGATCTCACAGACAAATGGCTTCTCAGGTCCAAAGCCAGATGAATCGAAAAAGGTGAAAAGTCAACAAAGTATTTCTTCGCAAGCTACAAATCGAGACAAAATCAAAATAAACTAGATGAGATCAAGGTTCCTGACAACAGAAATTCAAATAACATAGATGTCCTACAGCATATACAACAATTCTTCACACAAATCTACACCCCAGAACCCATGGATAGATTGGAAGCAGAAAAATTTGTAAAGGATCTCCCCATGATTACAGATACAATGAACAATGACATGCATAAACCCATAACTGCAGAGAAAGTTTCACAAGTTATTTGTTCTCTTCCGAATAACAAATCTCCCGGAACAGACGGGCTCACCTATGAGTTTTACAAGCTCACAAACGAAACAGTAACCCTGGTCTTAGCAAAGGTGTTCAACAAGGTCCTAGAAGGAGGCTCTATGCCAATATCCTGGCACAAGAGCCTAATTACATTAATACCTAAAAAGGGGAAGGACCTATCTCTAGTTAAAAATTGGCACCTCATCTCAATAGTCAACGGGGACGCTAAAATCTTTATGAAAATTCTTGCAGACAAAATGAATGAGATATGTAGGGCAATTATACCTGAACACCAACAGGGTTTTATTAAGGGCAGGTTCATAGTCGACGCTGCCATGGATATAATGACCACACTACGAAACTTACGTGACTCAACCGTTCAACACTGGATCCTATTGATTGACCAAGCTAAAGCTTTTGACAGAGTCAATCATGAATTCCTGGCCCTCATAATGGAAAAGAGGAAATTCGACAAGAGAATTATAGAATTAATAAAAAATCTCTTTAAAAACCAAGTGGCACACATCATCGGAGGCGGTTCTATATCTGCTCTATTCACAGTGGGGCGGGGGGTGAGACAAGGGGATCCCCTCTCTCCTTTGCTCTACATACTTGCATTTGAACCACTGCTCTTGCAGATCGATAAGAAGATCAGGGGTATACCCTTGGGGCCACAATGCTCTTTCAAACTTACAGCATACGCCGATGACCTCTCCCTGGGAATTGGCTCTCATTCAGACTGGGAAACCTCAATTAAAGCACTTGAAGACTACGAGAAGGCTTCAAATGCCAGAATAAACAAGAAAAAAACTAAACTAATCCCACTTACACCCTCTGCAGAAGTTGTAAACTTACCAGGGGAAGAACTTTACGAGAAGGTCCCTGAACAAACCTCTTTCAAAATTCTAGGCTTTGAAGTTTTGAGAGATGGCTCTCCAAAGAAAGGACTTTGGGAGGAAATTGTTAACAAAATAAAGGCACAGTTAGAAAAA
>QKWP01001139.1:67731-101367 GCA_003550325.1 Gigaspora rosea | reverse complement strand
ATTTAAAAATGTATGAATATCGTGTTTAAAGAATGACAGTAAAATAAGGGTTTATTAATACTTGTAATCATTGGAATGAGTCAAATGGATGAAAAATAATAGTGTTCGAGGTTAGGTGGTTGAGAAATTATAGAAAATATGTATGAAAAGGTATAGTAGCGAGTGCATATAATTATAAATATGATACTAATACAATTTAAATCAAACATCTCAAATTTTGTCAGAAAGTCAAACATCTATTTAATTCATTTTGTATCACTTTATTTACAACCGCAATTTAAATTACGTAAATGTAATTTGATCATAACAGATAAATTTTCATGATTCAATCTAGCGGTAAGTAAAGTACCGGTAGTTCATTCATTCAGAGCAAAAAATCTGAAGGCTAAAAATAATAAAGGAATAGATGTGTTAGTGGGATGCAAGATCAAATAATAATATTTTAAAATTAGCATTAAGTATCGGTAAACTATTTATTTAGAAAGGTTAAAAAAGGTTTTGTTTCTTGAAACATGTGTACCAGAACGCCCATTTGGATTTTTTTTTATTTGATATTCGTAATTTCACAAAATATGTTAATTTTACATATAAAACTTTAATTTATTATTATATCAAAAAAAAAAAAACCAAAATTTAAATAATAAAGTTTAGAGAATTTATTATTCGGTCAACAAACTTTTTATTCTAAACTATATTTTTTTGCACTAGTTTACCAAAAGTTTATTAAAGCGGTTTAAACTTTTATTTATTATCGGATACTACAAATAATATTTACTAATTTACAAAAAATTATATTTTAATACTTTTATTCTATATTATTGTAAATGTCTAATCAATATTCTAAAAATACATCGATTGAAGAATTAGATAACTAATACAAATATAATTTTATAAAATAGTACCCATTAGCCACTATTAAATAGTGCCCAGGCCATACGACAGGGATGTCGGTACTAATAATGGCCCAGAATAGGGATGTTATCCTGCTCCAACTGGTTAACTTGTGCTTAAAACCAGTTGGAACTCTATTCGGAGCACATTTAAATAAAAACCGATTTTTTGAACTCAGTTTATATAAATGCATTAATAATTATGCTTGCATAAGCAGTTTAATAAAACCTGCTATCGCTTTACCTGCTTTTTTTTTCTTTTTTTTTGGCGATCAAATTGTTATTACTTTTTTTTTTCTTTTAGCGATCATATCGCTATTACTTTTTTTTTCTTTTGGCGATCATATCGCTATTACTTTTTTCCTTTTGGCGCAAATACATTTAAAATATATAAATTTTTGCATTATAATGTTATTGATCTATTCGCTGTTATTTTTTTATCCAATTTATTAATCTACATTACAGTCAATAATACCCGCTTCATACCAGGTCTTTAAGCAGAGACTTGCGGAGGCATTTTCTTCAGACAACCTATTACGTATTGGGTTGATTGTATTTTTTGCTTTCGAAAACATTTCTTTGCTCGGTACGTTTTATTGCAAAGGTTGCAATGTCGTTTATCACCAAATTCAGTAAGTTCGTTTAAGCGTTCCAGGTTCAAGTGCATTTTGAGATATTGAACCTGAAGAGGTAGGTTCAATTGAATGGATAAGTTCTTCAAATGTATTGTCTTCGTCCATCGAATAGTGAAATTCAAGTAAAAAAAATATGTAAAAAAAAAAGAAATCGCATATTTATATTATTTATTAAAAAAAAAATTAAAATGACTAATTGTCGTCACATTAAATTAACTTTTAATTAAAAAAAAAAAAGTCAAAGAAAATTGACTTTTGTTCGTTATAAGATAATAATTTTTTATTCGTCATATCATGCCACACTAAATTAAAAAAGAGTCAAAGAAAATTGATTTTTGTTCGTCATAAGACAGTAATTTTTTATTCCGTCATATTAAATTAAAAAAAAAAAAGTCAAAGAAAATTGATTTTTGTTCGTTATAAAATAGAATTTTATATTCGTCATATCACACCACATTAAATTAAAAAAAAAAGAGTCAAAGAAAAATTGATTTTTGTTCGTTATAAGATAGTAATTTTTTATTCGTCATATCACGACACATTAAATTAAAAAAAAAAAGAGTCTAAGAAAATTGATTTTTGTTCGTCATAAGATAGTAATTTTTATTCAACATGTCACGCCACATTAAATTAAAAAAAAAAGTCAAGATAGTTATTATTTATTCGTCATAACGATAGTCTAAATTAATATTGCTCAACCGATCTATCAAACTCGTTTGGAGCATGATTTAATAATAAAAATCATGTGACCGCAAAAACTCGAGTTCCATTGGGTTCGGTTCCAAGCAGGGTCGAACTGAGTTTCGGCAAGCAGGATAACATCCCTAGCCCAGAAGATGATAATAAATAAGGGGAAAAAAATATACTATTCTAAAATAATATACGAAGTCTATTCTAATTTAAAAAAAAATTCCCACCGAAAACGCGCATCAAGGTGAAACCCATCTTTTAGTAAGGGCAAACACACTTCTTGGATTAAAAACTATCTTTGTAAGGGCAGACTCACTTCTTGGGTAGAATCACGCTAGAAACGCTAAAATAACAACCAAAACCCTGCCGAAAAATTGGGTATAACAGATAATATAAATTAAATATTAAACAAATACATACCTTTACGCCCTAGGTTACGTACATAAATAGGCTTATCTTGCACCATGACCGTATCTCGTCATGTTCTTCCAAAAAAACTTATACAGAAAGTTAATATAATATTGTCAGTATATTTAATTCATGTAGAAAAGCGATCCAGGGAAAATTGTCAAGTATAAACTGAAAAAATTTCGCGTTTTTTATAAAATTCACATTACACTTAAACAATCTAATGACTTCACTTAATCGTCCCAATTTGTCAAGTTAATCGTTTAGCACCCCATGCCCAATTTGACAATCGGGACTCATGTCAATTTGTCAAAGTAGTCGTTTTTTTATAGGTTAGTAAAACTTTTCTAGATATCAGATAACTGATAATCCGATAATCCAGGGAACTACTAATCTGTTACCTTAACTCTAACATAATTCTGGTCATGATCTACGTACCATGATGCGAATAGCTTTTTTTTTTATAAACAAGGTTCGCATTTCACAGGATGCAGTTGCAGTGAGCATCTAGCAGCATAGCAGTTGAGACCAAATAAATAACAGTCAATATTGAAAAAACATAGATCTAATAAGCTCTGACCGATCAAAGATATTATGACAAATTTATTAACCCAAAATCTGAAAATTTGACTACAAATTCACTATAATAAATTTTTATGTATAATGTAATACATCAAAAGCGACGAAGATGGGTTAGACATGTTACCAGTATAGATCAGAGGTCCAAAAAAAATTTTCAGGGGTTCGTCATCGATTTATTAATATGTAATTTGGCGCCTAAAATTTAATTTTAACGATCAGAGACTTGGACATGGTGACCGAATTTTAGCTTATTTTCATAAATTCGTCATAATGCAAAAAGAAATTATTATTAGAATACCAAGAAATCTGAATCTATCCACAACATCTATTTTAAATTGAGTCTTATACAGTGTTGTCATCGGACAATGTTTAAATGGATCTAATTTATATTGAACATTTAGACCATGTCCAATTTGTCCAAAATAGTGCAAAAATATGCCCAATTGTATTACAGTAAAACCGCACTCATATAAGAGCAAAGTCTTTATAAATAACACACACAAATTCTGGCTCAAATATATATATATACATATGATCTCTACAAATGCACTTTCTCTTATTGATCTTTAAGTGCACTTTGTCCAGTAATTAATAATTTGCGAATGTGCAAAGCAGCAATAGTATAAAAACATAATATTTAGTTTCGAAACTTAATGCCGTGTTCCAACCATGGGCCAATACAAATAAGAGCTTGTACACGTTTTTCAGAAAGGTGTACATGCTGCAAAGAGCCCTGATGAGTTTTGAGAATTAATATAAGAGTTAAGATCTATTTTGGAAGGAACCAAATATTCATAAAAATAGTTTACTAAATTGACAATGATGCCAATGTACTCCGAGGTATCCCGACCCGGAATTTTGGGGACCCTCCTGTATGAGTATAAATATTATAAATATGAAAGTTTATTATTAATACGAAAGTTTATAATAGTAATTAGCTATAGTTACGGCATATAATGTAATCGGCTCATAGCTCTAAATTGGCTCCACATAACACAAGCTGAACCATAGCTCAGTTAAGCTAATCCGCCTACGACTTTGCATAGCCGTTTTGCATCACTAATCATATGGCTCCTATTTATTAGGTCACCGCTACCCAATTAATTTTCTGTAAATCAATTAGAAAATCACATACAACTCATTCTCGTTATAATGAAGTCCTCACTATATAGCTTATATTGAGAGAATACTGTATGAACTTCACCATATCAAGTTGAAGTTTATAATTTTGGAATTCAAAATTCTTTACTGTATCGAATCTTCACTATAATGACTTAAATTTCAATACGTATGTACAGTACTATTAGAAAAAAAATTTTTTATAATATACAGTAGTACAAGTGAATACAAAATACATAAAAAAGGTTAGCATTCGATCTGCGCCTCAAATGGTTTTTTAAATATAAATACGACTGTTGTTCATAGCGAAGTGAAAATGGAGCGCTGAGGATCAAGATCAAGAATCAAGATCTAGATCAAGAATAGAGATCAATAGCCTACTATTCAAATTCGTAATACCATCACTTCCTTTTATATGCATTTTTTCGCTAAAAAACGGACAACGATTCTTGCCAAGAAAGACTAAATCTTGTTTCGAATATTCAAAACCGTAACACAAATATGAAAGCGCCTTTTGAGAGAGGTTGAGAGAGTTTGAGAGAGGTAAGAGGTAAAAACTAAGAACCTAAGAACCTACCATGAACCTAAAAACCTATCATAAACCTAAGAACCTAGGTTCCAAAATTGGAACCTGGTTTTTAAAAACCAGGTTCTATAACCAGGTTCTTAGGTTCCGAACCTAGGAACTTTACCATCTCTAGGTGTAAGTGCCTGTACGATACGTCAGTTGTTGCTAGTTAAGTGAGTGAATTCAGCTAATAGAAGTTGAATTAGATCCTGTGGATTGAAAAATCTTGCGACACAGAATAACTATATAAAAAACGAAATGATTAAACACAATCTATTTTTTTAGTCAATCAATTTTATTAATCGTAGAGGGAGGCACTTGAGAACAACAAATATGATGTTTTGAAATATATAAATACTGTACATATTAATTTTTAAAAATAGGGTAATTATTTTAAACGAAAAAATTAAATGAATTTGTATGGTCATAAAAATCCTTTATCGAATTATTTAAATCAATACAGATATATTCAAGCACTTGCTGATTGACTGATATTCGCAATGCGTGTAATTTTATCTCGAGATTACCTTTAATGTGAGATTTAATTGAAAAAATTCGTCATGCAAAAAAATTGAAAAAAAGCATTTTACATCGTTTTAAAAACGCGTATGATATTTTTGTAATTCATTTTTAAACGCAAAACAAAACGTAAGTTATAAAAATGATTAGTATGTATTTGAAATGATTGATGAGTACAATTGTGAAGAATATCAGTGTACTACTCTCACTTCCCTTAAGGATTTGACATGATCGGGATTATCAGAAAGATTAAAACTCTATCTTCTTTAAATATCTAAACCACATGAAAAAATCCGTAATTAACAGGGTTCGCATCAATCCATCACAAATTTTGATGTAAGAAAGCCTTGACCCTTTTAAAGGATAAAAATTTTTCATGATGAATATATGCATGCATATGACGATCTTAAACACAAAATAGCGTCAAGTTTGGTAATTACGCGAAATTTATAATACGCCACTGAAAATACTTATTCGAAACATTCGTTTTATTTTTTTTTTCAGAAGAAATTTAACTAAATATAATGCATACATGCATGTACAGTATATATTGTCTCAAGATTATTATTTGTTTTTTTTTTTTTTTGCCCATTTGAAAATGCTTGATAATGCACATTTAAATGATAACATCGAACTATGTTCAATAAATTGATATGGTAGGTTGGTTAATTTCTTCGACTACATCTGTAACATTAAAAATAGTAATGAAACCTCTATCATTGATTCTTCTATATTCAAAATTATCTTAACGCCTTACAACTCGTAAAAATGAGATAAAGTAACAGGTAAGCAGATCAATTTTTCTTTAGATGCATGCATCGATACGCGATAAGTCTAATATTCTATTATTGTAAAGTAGAAAGGATTTATCCAAGACCATTGGTTTTTCGGATTAAAAGACTGAGTAATGAACTATACCTTTGTATTAATGACCTGATTAAGTGAGAGAATAAAATATACTATACTTGACAATATAATGTCTGCGCAACTTTACATTTTCGACTTAATCAATAGTTAAACATTTTATAAATAGTTTGCAATATTGTTCTTTTTTGATTAAGATTAATGAATTCGGTCATAATCAAATTAATTTTGGTATATCAAATGTAACCGCGCATTAAGTTTCTTTGTTACATGTGAAATTATTGATTTTATATGTATTAATTTTAATGTATATATATTGATGAAATTTGCCATACAAAGCAATATGTACCGGAGCTATGTACATAAGTACGTACGAACGTCACATATCGACATTGCATATTATTATTATTATAATGCAAGAAACGTGATCCAAATTATGAGATTGACATGGGATATGATTGGATAAAATTTACATAAATATAAGTTACATATCAAAGAACTGGTTTTTCAAAACAAACATCTCAATATATCGCTATTTTTTCTTTCCTCTGAAAAAAAAAAAAAAATAAATGAAATCAACATTTTTAGAAGAACTTTCAAATGATTTATTTGAATTATTAGATAAATCAGAAGATTATAACGTAATTATCCAAGCTGGAGATCCAACAAATCCTAAAGAGTTTAAAGCTCATTCTGTATTGCTTCGTGCTCGTTCTGGATATTTTAGATCAGCTTTATCTAATGATTGGCCAAGAAAATCTGGTGATCTTATAGTATTCAGAAAACCAAACATTCCTTCTGAAATCTTTGAAATAATATTAAAGTATGTATTATTTATAAAATAATTATATGCTTGTACTGTACATACGTACTGTACGTACGTATGTACGTACAGTACATAATATGCATATATTTGATTTGATTACTAATTCTAACTCAAAAATATAAATTAATACTTATAGGTATATATATAGTGGAATAATAGAATTAGATCAACTCGATGGTGCTGATTTATTACGATTAATGTTAGCCAGTGATGAATTACAACTTCCAATTTTAATCTCTCATGCTCAAGATCATTTAATCAAAGCTCAACCTGAATGGATAAATCAAACTTTAGTACCAATTCTTCATATAGTATGTCATCATGGTACTTTTGGAAAACTTCGTGATTATACTTTAAAAACTGTTTGTGCTTCTCCTCAAATTTTATTTGAATCTAAAGATTTTTTAAATCTTGAAGAATCGGTTTTACTTTATTTATTAAAAAGAGATGATTTAATTTGGGATGAAATTAATATTTGGGATCATGTAATTAAATGGGGAATTGCTAATACTCCTCAATCAAAATTACATGATAATATATCAAATTGGTCTGATAAAGATTTTGAAGATTTAGAATTTACTTTACATAGATGTATTCCTTTAATTAGATTTGCTCTTATCTCTTCTGGTGATTTCTTTCATAAAATTCGTAAACCATTTAGAAAATTACTTCCTCCTTTAATTGAAGAACAAATTCTTCAATTTTATTTAGATCCTGAAAGTAGAGTACATAATGTATTTTTACCTAGAAATATTGCTTCTGAACAAATAGATTCTGTTCTTATTGATGGTCGTCATACTACTTTATTATCAAATTGGATTGATAGAAAAGATAAAAAATTAAATCTTAAAAGAAAAAATCCTTATAAATTTAATCTTTTAGTTAGAGCTAGTAGAGATGGTTTTGGTGTGGACGTTTTTCACAATAAATGTGATTCTATAGCTCGTACTTTGGTATTGGCTAAGGTTAAAGGTTCTAATCAAATTGTTGGTGGATATAATCCAGTTAAATGGAATCTTTCGGAAAATTCTCATGGTACATCTATGGGTACTCATAAGTCTTTCAAGAAATTTGGTTCAACTATGGATTCGTTTTTATTTTCATTTAACGATGCTCATAATCCAACAATGGCAATTTTATCAAGAATAAGTGAATCATTAGAAGATGAAGCTATTTATTTTTCACATAATTATGGCCCATGTTTTGGTCAAAACGATTTACATATGGTAGATCAAAGTTGGAATTGTCGAAAGACGAGTTACAGTAATGAAATATTGGAGGGTAGTTCGAATTTTATTGCTGATGATTATGAGGTATTTCAGATTGTAGAAAACGATGGTTTGAAAGCGAAAAAAACTGAAGTTTTAGAAGAACGTCGGATGTTTATTCATAGTTTTGATGGGTATATTAGATGATTTTATTATTTTTTATATATACATTGTAAAAAGATTTGTACAAAAAATATTAGATAAACAAATTTTTAATTTAGTTAGACAATAAATATTTCTGAATTATCTATCAGTGCTGCCGCTTATAATTATGAATTATTGGAATATACGGATATTAAGTTGGTTTGAGTTTATATTATAATTCAAGGAAATTAGGAAAAGTATTAAATACCTGCCTATTATCGTTATGCTATTATTTTATAAGTTAAAAAATCACAAAAAAAAAAACTATTAACTTATTAACTTTATTTGCATTGACAATGGCCTAAAATTAATAATACGTATTTGATATTTCTTTAAATTAGAACCGCGAATTAGTTAAGCCCACATAACCTAAAGGTTGGTTCGGTTTGACTAATATCTCTAACTATATACGGGTGTCTAAAATATGGATTAATTACGGCAGACGACATGGCGAAATGTTTTTAATATTTTCGTCATGGTGCTTCAAAATGCCATGTGACGAAATTATTTTCGTTTTGTTAAATTAATTTCGTCTGGCGAACTTTCGAAATTATTGTTGCCAGCAGGAATTATTTTTATCTGACGAATCATTTTGCCTGATGAAATTCCGAAATTATTTTTTGTCTGCTGAAATTATTTTCGTCTGTAAAATTGTTATTGACAGTTGTACTGTATTATTATGTATAAGTTTATACTGTATACTTCCAGTCAGAACCAATAACCTGTCAAATATGATAAAAATTAATCCAAGTCTGTTTCTGCTATATACCGTTGAACCTCTCAAAACCGATATGCATAGTGTAAAAGGGCGGATTTGGGGTGACTAGTACTCACAACCTAAAAACACAACAAAAATAAAGGCTGCTCGAAAGAAGGCGTGGAAGATTTGGTCCAAGAACCAAGAATCTTGCTACCAATAGGATCCCTGGTGCTTATGGTTCGATGGTCCTTTTAAATTATATTACACTTCACTATACATTACAAATAACCTTTGGTTTTGTCACTACGCTTTAAATCTCAAGGAATATGTAACTCATACTATTTACACGACTATGAATTTAGTTCCCACCATTTGAATACTTCAAGCCAAACCCGAATTGGCATTTATTAAATTCCTTCGCTTTTGTCATTTCAGGTCCCAAATCATAAGGCTTGGATACCGTTTTTTTTTGCTAAGGCCGGGTCACGTTACCCTTCACATGTTTTTGCATTGGATTGTAACGGTTGATTTGGAAAGCGAAGGAGACAATAGCAGGAAGTAGGCAAATTTAACTCCAATCGTGTCAGGGGAGAGGGGAAAGATGTAACCACGATGTATGAAAACTTTACTAACACCAGAATTCGAGTCTTAATAAGCCGATCGAAGTAATCAATTCAGTCCGTCGAATTGAGTCTCGAAGGGTTTATTATCGAATTCAAGAGATAAGTATTTTACTTTTTATTGGAAACGAATGTGGAACTTCTTTTGCTTTATTAAAATGCGAAGAAGGTCTTTATACAATTTAATTTTCTACAGCGTCAAACGTACAAATTTAGCGTCCGTGTTAATAATTTAACGTTTATACGGAAAATTTAGCGTCATCACTATAAATTCAGCGTCAGCGCGGAAAATTTAGCGTCGACACGAAATTAAATACACTGCGCTTTCCCAGACACACGTAATTCCCTTATTGTATGTATAACTAATTATTTCTATCGATAAAGAATTAATAAATTTATTTATTTAGGATATTATTTATCAAAATGATGGCGCGTGACGTAATGTATACAAAAGAGAGAAAAAAACAATAGAATAATATAAAATAAAAGAATAATAGAAAAATATGTAACAAGTTTTTTAATCCATAACAATATTGAGAGGTTATCAGATTTGAAAACATCATAACAATTAGAATTATATAGTAGAAACGGATTTGGTGGATTAATATTTTATCAGATTTAACAGGTTATCGGCTCTGGCAAGATCGGTTTTGAGAGGTTCAACAGTAATTCTGCAATCATGTTTTCAAATCTGTAACCTCCCAATACCGATACAAAACATGACCATCATGTATATAAGTTTTGAGAGGTTCAACGGTAATAGATATTTAATAGACTAAAACGTAAAAGTTGCAGTAAAAACCTCCCTAATATTTATTTAATATAAAAATTAGTTTAAATATTATATTTAATTTTCGTCATTCAAAAATATTTTGGAATGGCGAAAATATTCTAGACATCCTAAAATAAATTCGGCAAGCTAAAATAATTTTTGCTGCCTAAATTATTTTCGACATCCTAAATGATTTAGGATTTAGTCTGCCTAAAAATAATTTAGCCACTTAAATTTAGACACCCATGTATATCTCTAACTATTCATCTTTGGATTTTTTTGAGGGTTTTTCAGTCTCAGCTTCGGCTTTACGTTTTAACCCGAATGTTACCTTAAAAATAATTTATACAACTTTAATATCTCATTCAAATAATATAAAATGTATGAAATACTAAGCTTACCTTCTCTCTCTCTGGTGCATTCATACTTTGGCCTGTTAATCCACCGTTAACTGTAATGATATTAGGTCCATTGGTTGATAAAACACTAGGAACAGATTTAGAAGAAGCTCTGTTATCATTGTTTGGCATCATACTATTTGGAACAACACTAAAAAATAAAAAAAAATCGAAATTAGTCGAAGAATCAAACGTTAACAGACATTCTATATAAATAAATACTCACGCTCTATTACCAACAGACAAAACAACATGTGCACTTCCACTAGCCTTTTGCCTCTCTTGCAAAGCAGTTGCCATATTCAATGGTGTGTCAACACTGCTCATCGCTTTTAATTTGCGTTCTTCTTCAAGCTTCTTAAGACGTTTCTCAGTTTTAGATTTTCCAGACGACTTTCCATGGAATTTATGAGATAATTGACGGAATGCCTATAAAAATAATGTTAAATAAATAAATTATTCTGCGTTATATGTAAGTACCATAAATCTCGAAATAACAGGTATCAGCACGTTATTTTGATCACCTGTGCGTTATTTCGCCAACTTTTTAAGCCTAATCATTATTATATAAGTCCTCTGATATAAAATATTCTATGAGGTGCACGTTATTACAGAACGCTCATGGGCGTTATTTTAAATTAAATACGCCAGTTTAAATGATTCTGTTTCGAAATAACACACATGCCTGTTATTCCGAGATTTTACGTAAAATAAATAATTACTAACCTCTTTAGGTGTTAATTGATTACCAAACTCATCAACATACTCCAAATTAATGTCAGGTTTATAATCTTTAAATCTCGCTTCCATTTCTCTAAGATGTTCGCGATCGCGATAACTACTGTCGCTATCTCGACCACCGCCTCCTCCACGGTAGCCCTTTTCTTTGGCTCTTTGTTTTTCACGTTCTCTTTCATTTTGCCTTTCAAGATCTCTTCTACGTTGTTCAGCAAGCCATTTTTGTCTTTCTCTTTGAATACGCTCTTTCTCAATCTGTTCTTCGCTAGGTTTGATTGAGAACCCTGTATATAAATGCGATCAATAATTATAAATTCGAGATTTATAATGCATGAAAGAATTCTGTGTCGGTATTTAATCACGTGGTTATACGACTCGCGTTGTGAAAATCCAAAGTTCTACATGTTTTCAAAAAATAAGTAGAAGATATCTCAAGAAATACCTGGCCAATTTTAGTATTTGAACACATTTTCTAATTCTAAAGGTTCATAAAATTCGAAATTGCTCTTGAATATCATATATGTTGGATTATTTCGTAAAATTTTAAATTTAATACTAGCTTTGTGTAACTTTAACGAAAATTTCTTAGGAATTGTCTAGTGATTTGTGATATTCAAGATAACTTCGAATTTTACTGTTCTCTATAGCTTGAAAATGTATTTAAATGATTAATTTTTCCGAATAATTTCGGTGATATCTTCTTTGAAATTTCGACAATTATAAAAGCTTTGACAAATATGAGTTGTGTAGCCACGTGACGAAATATCAACAAAACCTGCCACAAAACCTTTTTCATGTGCACAATAATAAATTAAATAGTAGTATTATACCTTTTTGTTGTAAAAGAGCTAATGTTGCTGCCATTCCATTACTGACCAGTGGCTCTTCTTCGACCACGCCAACCTTTGAGTAATAAAGATTAGGTTATCATTATTATAACAAAATTCATACATATATTTATAAAAATTTTGCATACCAATTTTGGTTCCTCATTAATGCTCGCCATGTCCTGGTCTTCAACTACACCAGCTACTTTCCAGCCACCAATTTTGTCTTCATCAGTATCTTCTTCCATTACCACATCGTTAGTTTCTTCCTCCTCCTCTTCTTCTTCAGGCTTTTCATCTTCAGTTTGATTAGTGAGTCGATTATCAGATATCAGACCGTCACTTTCTACAAGTCTTGGTGCTGTTGCAGCTATCGACAGAGACCGAACAAATTCTGATGTATCTGAAATCACCAATCCATCATCAGGCACATCATCATCTTCCTCTTGTGTTTCTCGTTCCTGTGTTACTGTAAAATAATAAACGTTTACATTTTTAAATAAATAATAACTAAATCAATAAATAAATAACTAGAATATTTAAAGAAATACACACAAGTTTTTGCAATTTCTTCCACTGAAGTTTTTGCGACTTTTTTGGCGGCCATTTTTCTCGCTCTAGCTAGAGCTTGTTGGAGATCATCATCATCAACAAAACTCACGTCATCCAGATTTTCCCGCCTTCTACTCTGTGTAGTTGTAATAGATGATGTTGATTCTATTTCCATTGAGTCAGGGTCATTGACTTTATTTTCAGTTATCAATGAATCTTCATCTGTAGTCTTCTGTCGGACTTTTTTCTTCTTTTTGACCTAGTATGCGTGAACCTGTTGGTTAATTTGGTTAATAAAAAATGTGGCTTTTATTAAATAAACAATTGCAATTATATACATACTTTAGGTTTCTTGAAAGTGATTTCTGCTTCTTCTTTGGTGTAATAATCCTGAATCTCTTTCATTTCTATATTATCAATAAAATAAATTTAATAATTAACTTTAATTTGTAAACTTAATATATCAAAAAAAAAACCCCCCCCCCAAATTTTTTAATTTAAAAAACTGAAACATACTGTCAAAAGATAGAGAAATAGGATTTGACCTTAGTTTTTCAGACACTTGGTTTCGTACATCATCTTCACTCAATTTAACTGTGCCGTCACTGTCTAGTGTAAATCCCTAAAAACATATATATTTATAAAATGAAACCTTGTAATGCTGTCAAATTGTCGAAATCTCACAATTACAATGAAATGAACGAATAATTACAGTTTTTTTATTTTTTTCTATTTCTTCATCGTAATGTGACAAAATGCTCTTTTTAGTTACACCACCCCCAAAATTAAACTCTTCATCGTCATAGCCAGTATAAACTGGTTTCTTTTTTTTGTTTTCTAAGTTCTTTTTGAGTCTTTGTTGCTCTTCTAACTGTATCGAAACCAATTGATCTCCTTCCTCTGTTAGGAGTTGTTTTTTTATTTTAGTTTCGCATTTTTCAATTTAACAAATAAATAAGAATAAATCATACCTTCATTTTCAAGTATAGAAGAATCTTTTAGAACTAAAATACGTTCTTCACCATCTTGAAACTCTGATATGTCGTGAACTACTTGCATTTTTTTTAAAATGAATGTTCCTGATTAACTTGACTAACTTTGTTTCGTGTTCTCTAATTGATTTAAAACCGGTAGAAATTTGTTTTTATTGGTTGATCTGCAAAAATTCGGACTGGCCCAAAATTAATGAGAATTTGGCCCCAGTCCTGGGACTTAAGATCCGGATCCGATCCGTAAACCGGATCGGATCCAAGTCCAGATTCAGATCCGGATAAGAAAGATCCGGATCCGGATCCGATATAGTTACACGACTGGCACGATATGATTGGTTGATATTATGTGTAACCATATCGGGTTGCAAAAAATTTACGATATAATAAATCATATTGATAAGATTCTTAACAATCTATCTCTTGGACCGTTAAAGATCTATCTCTTAGACCATCAAGATTCTTAACAGTCTAAAATAAACCGTTAAAATCTTAATGTTCTAAGAGATAGCAGATAGATCATTAAGATTCTTAACAGTCTAAAATAGTGTTACAAGCCGTAAGGTTTTTATCGGCTGGCTTAACCAGCCGATAAAAATATCGGCTAAACGGCTGTCAATGGCTATCAGAAATTATCGGAGGTTTACTTAATTTTTTTTCGCAACCTTAAGTAGGGATGTCAATTACGTAACTTTGTGTAATTTTGAGTAAGATTCATTAAATAATTTTGAACACACAATTCGGATCGTACATTCAAATCAAATAATGCAATAATACTGACCGAATTATTGTAACTCTGTTACTTCTGTACTTTATGTATGTTGTGATGAAAATTTAATTTTCTGAAACGTAAAATTACATGTAATTACTCAGCATTAAACACTCTGGCCTAGATTATGTTATAGTAATCATGTGATCTTAAGCCATATTAGCCAGCCGATCATATTGCATCAGCTGGCTTAGTCGGCTAAGCCGATTTAGCCGCGGCTGCTTCAGCCGGCTTGTAACACTAGTCTAAAATAGACCGTTAAGATTTTTAACGCGAATTTACACAATGTACGACAACTCAATATTAGAAATAGACCAACACGATTTAACACAGGGATGGCAAATGACAATGTCATTTAAAATTTTCGTGACAAATGACAAATTAATGACAAATGACATAGGTCATTTGTTATTTTTGTCATTTAAAATAACATATTAAAACTTCGGGTGTTTAGGATTTAACCAATCCTAAACTGCCCGAAGTGACACAAAACCTTAATGATCACAAGATGTTTGCATTTTAAATATAACCTATTTTTGTCATTTGTCATCTATCTTTTAAATGACAAAGTGACAAATGACAATGTCATAATGTCATTTATGTCATTTAAAAGTCATTTGCCAGCCCTGATTTAACACGATTTAATTATAGAAAAATTATAATAAACCCATCGCCATTTATAAATAAAATTTTCATAAAAATTAAACAATAGAATCATAACCTCTCTAATACATGATAAAGCTATCTTATATATATACTACAAAATGAATAAAGTCAAACCTATTTATTACTTGAAAAAAAAATAAAATATAAGTTTTTATTGCATTCTTAAATATACTAAAAAATCTCATTGAACTTATTATTTTCAAGATCCCGAAATTTAATACTACTTACCAAAGGTATACCCAGATAGGGTGAATCCTAGAAATATACAAAATACTTAAAGCTTCATTTATGAAAAGTCTTCTGTAACACTAAAAATATAAAGATGCCTTAAAATATAACTTTATACTGAAGAATGACTCTACAGCAACAACAATTTCGATAGCTTCAAGGTATGGCAACTCTAATGCTGATTCCAAATCTCGAAATTGGTCTAAAAACAACAATGTTTTAAAAAATACAACTACTATACAAAAAAAAAAAGTATGAACTGTGGTTACAATTTAAAAAAATGAAAAAAGTATTCTATTTTCATCTGTAAAACTAATCAATCTGAAGCTACTAAATACAGCCAATCAGCATGAACAGATCCAAACGGATCCTTCAGATCAGATCTTCATTTGGATCCGGATTCAGCAGATCCTATAAATTGTGGGACTGGATCCGATCCAACCACTGGATCCAGATCAGATCTGGGTTCTCGGATTAGATCTGTGGAACACTAAGCCCAAGTTTCAAATCCACTGAACTTTAGTTCATCATACGTACATTTTAACCAATTAGCATTTATTTATGACCATCTTCCACATATCATATTAGGTCTCAAAAATTCCTGTTGAAATAGGTTGGTGCATCTCGGAATGCTGGTCAGCTCGATTGAAATCGATCAAATTTGTCCAAGATCATTAATTGATGATCCAGATAAAATTGGCACTATTACTATCTTGAGGGTTCACTAAAGCCTTGTACCACTAAAGCCTTGTACACATGTGACTTTTTATATATAGATAAGCCAATCAAAATTCTGAAATTTTGTTTACACAGATCATTCCAAGAAGTAAAAAATCAAAAAATCGCAAAAATTTAAAAAACAAAAGTTTAAACCCATTTTAATGCATTAATAAAAAATGTCAGGAAAGCAATTTTACCTATATATATACCTTCATCCTAATATTAGACTAACTCTAACCCTAATTATAATTAAAATTTCAAAAGTCACATGGGTACAAGACTTTAGCGATCCCCTGATCCGAATAAGATCAGCACTATTTTTAGAATTTGGAGAAAATTATTATGTTTTTCATTATATGCTGAAATCTAACAACCATGACTATGAAAAGTGATTTTTTTATTAAATTAACAGCTCAAGTCAATTAATTGAAAGTTGTAGAGCTCACTGAGATGCATCTAATGGTGGTAAATTATTTGGATTGGCCTAGTGTTTGCTGAGATATTGCTAAAAAACGATTGGCCAACTATATAAAATTTCTAGTTTGTTTACATAGAATTTTATATAGTCAGCCAATCGTTTTTTAGCGATATCTTAGCATCAGTGTTTGAAATTAGTGTCCTTAGAGTTCTCATAAGAACACTGTTTTAAATTTGTGCACAGTAAAAATTTTTTACTGTTCTTTATTAAAATTTTTTTAAGAACATAAAATAAAAATAGTGTTCTCATAGTAATTACAGAATTAGTAACTATATGATTATTATATCAAATAGAAATAAATAAATAAGACTAATTAAGTTATTATAATATAGAGTGAAAAAGGTACATATATTTCAATATATTTATGGTATATGATATATTTTAAAATTTTGTTTTTTTTTTTTAGTATACATAAATAAGAACATAAACAACAGGTTGAGAACACTGAAAGCTATTATGCTGTTCTCATGAAAACAGTGTTTGAGTTTGAAATGTTTGAACACTGCTCAGCATACACTAGGCCAATTTGAATGATCTAACCACTATTAGATGTATCTCAGTGAGCTTTACAACTTTCAATTACTGTACTACACTGAGCAAAAGACCCGGGTCTAATACAAAATCCCTGATCAAAAACTTACAAAGTACCCCTGGGTATTTTATTCGATAATGGGTATTTTGTGCAGTAGGATCTTTTAACAGGGGTATTTTGTGTGGAGTATTTTAAAGTTACTCCACACATTTTGCACAATGAATTTTGGCGAAATCGTTAAAAAAATCATTCAATTAAATTTGATTTATTGAAATAATTGAGCAATATCTCGATTACTAGATATCTCATTAAGGAAGCTGCTTGATGCTACAATATTAATAAATAATATACCTGGGTCTTTTATAAAATCCTTTATCAAATAATTGCAAAATATTCGGGTATTATACTTGGTGAAAAAAATATGCCATATAAAATACCCGGGTCTTTTGCATGAGGTACTTAGAAAAGGGATCTTTTGCTCAATATGGTATGGTAATTGACTTGTGCTATAACTTAATAAAAAAAATTACTTCCATAGTCATGGTTGTCAGATTTCAGCATAATAAAAGTTTATATTGTACTTATCCCCAAAATTTACTATTGTCCCAATATGGGGGACGTCTAAAGCGGAGCAGATTCTTATAATAATATTTTATCAAATTAACTTTAGGGTTAGGGTCATATTAGATTAAGATTAAATAGGTTTTAGGTAGTTATATATAAGCAAAATTGCTTCCCTGACATTTTTAATTAACCCATCAAAGTAGGTTTAGACTGCTATTTTTTGTATTTTTCAGTTTTTACATTTTTTTTTGTTTTGCTTTGCTGAAGATTATCAAAATTCTATAATTTGATTGGCCAGGTTTCACATGATTCTACTCCACTTTAGATGACCCCCAGATCAGTAATTAAGTAAAAAATGCCTAGCTTAGAGTTTCGATCCTTAATCCGTCTATCTTTAAATCCAGACAGATTTAGATATCCAGATCAGTGATTTTTACTCAGATTGGCCAAAGAACTTAAATAACTAATAACGAATCTAAAGATGTGCTACAAAGCTAGCTTTATATGTGATCTAATATGGATTCAACCCAAAGATTTAATAGAACCCGGATTGCCTGTCAAAAATAGAATCGAAGCTCTAGCCCAGCTGATAATCTTGATATATTGTAGAATACTTCTAGAATCTACTAACTTGTTAAATGCCAACCTAGATCCGACCGGAGATTTGGTGACCCTCCTGCAAAATCAATTACTCGGGTAACTTATTCATATGTTTTACACAAGTAACTCTTAACAAATATCGTTTTTAGCTTCAAAGAGGTGCTAGATAGCTAACTTTAAAAAATAATTTCTAATAATTTCTAATTTAGGAGGGGTTGCTTAATAATAATAATAAAAAAAAAAGCCCTTTTGTAAATTTTAACTACCAAATAAAAAACGGTTTTTAACAGAACAATCTATATACTTTTTTTTAAAGATATTTTAAGTATGGTTTTTAGACGAGATAAGGTTGAGTGGGAATTCATTAATTATAAATAGTGAAATATATAACATGTATGTTTAAATTTGTTAAGAACGATCATTACTTTATTCATTGTTGATACATTATAGATATATCTCTCTCCTTTGACTTTCATTTTCTTGTAGTTTTCATTATTATTATTAATATAATAAACAAGCTAATATAATCTTTATCACATGAGAGAAATTTAAGTACGCACCAGGGCCAGTGATTTTATGTGTTTCACATAATACCACAGAATTCACATAAATACGCCTATATCACATAATTTGGTGTTTATCACCGCAGAATAGCACATAATCAGAGACAATGATTTTCTGCGGTGCTATTGGGTCAATTCCGTCTGTGCTAAAATACCAATTTTGCGAACAAAATTAACAAATTCTGCACAGTTTCCGTGGTATTACGATAGGTTCTGCGTGGTTTCTGCGATATTTTTTTATTAAATTTACCGTCAAAAATATAAAAAAATTTTTTTTTCAATGAAAAAATTTAAATATGTGTAAAAAAATTTTTTAAAGTGTAATAAAAATAATAAATTAAATTTTGCCAATTAGTATCTAAAATTTTTTTTAATATCTCATATCTTCGATATTCACTTTAGATTTTCATACATCGCAATATCTTATTGTAAAAACTTGAAATAATGGGCATTTACACATTATTTTGATGCCCATGGGCGTTATTTCAAAACTAAGCATTTTATTTTTAAAGGATCAGTTTCGAAATAATGCTCAACAGAATGAAAGTTACATATTTGAATTAACATATTGCATAAGTTCCATTGTTGATATTTATATAACCTGCTAACCTTAACCTGCATTAAAAAAACCAATTTTGGTTAGCAGCCCCGGGCCAATCATAGATCAGGGACTAAGTCACGCACTTGCCCTACCCCACTTTCTGCAACAATTCTGCGGTAACTATAACATTTTCCGCATTCATCACCCTATTCCGTGATTTCTGTGACATTCAGAAAATCATCGTCTCTGCACATAATATGCCAATTTATAAGAATTGTCACATAATTTGGCAATTTATTGGCAAGTCGATATATAAAATCTAACAGATCCGGTATCTCCCGACGTACAATTTGAATAAACTCAAATTAACTCACATGGTCATGAAAATTTTTTCGGAACAGAGTCCGGAAAGTTCCGACAATTTTAGTTTATGTATACCACAGAATTACACATAATTTCGCAAGCATGCCACAGAATCGCAAATAATTTGGCCAAGTATACTGCAGAATCGCACATAATTTGGTTCACATCACATCACATAATTTAAATTCTGTCACCACATAATTTTGATTTTGTCACCGCAGAAAATCACTGGCACGTATGTTAAAAATCAACGCGGACCTCACATGCTGATTGGTCAGTTGTTTGTTTTGATGTTTTTTTTTTTTTTTTAAATGTTAAGGTGAGACCTTGCTTTTTTTTTTTTTAAATTTAATAGAAACTTTTTACAATACTGAAAGAAATTTCATTTTTTTTAAATCTAATGCTAAGAATAAAAACTCAGACATATATCTAAGTAAACCTAAATACTTATCTGCGGCCTAAACCTTGTTTTGATGTTTATTTTATAAACAATAGCTAAACAAATAATAGTCTTCGATTTTCTAAAGTTATTAATAAAAAACATTTGTTTAATTGAGGTAGCCATCCTTAAATACTGAAATACACAACGAAGATTAGTATTATGTTCGTGAATGTTTCGGGAACGGAAGGTTGTTTACGTCTATTGCTGTAATGGGTCTACTGGTTTCGTATAAGAATTATGTACTTTCCTTGATAGAGTAGCAACCTTGGCTTATTACTGTATTACAGGAGGATCTTCGCTTGTCTGTACTGGCTTCCAGAAGGTGTCTAGTCGACTATGAGTGTTATTTAGCTTGTCAAGGGTGTCTAAGTTCGCTATTAGCAACTTCGTGCTGGCTTGATAAGAGTGTCTAAGTAGGCTTGGCCTTTACTAACTTTTTGGAAGTGTCGAGTCGGAATACTGTCGGAATCAGGATTTCTCATAATACTGTAATAAGCAACTTAGTATTAGCTATTTTAATATTCTATTTCGTATTTACTAGCTTTTTTTTTTTTAATAGTGTAAAATAATAGATTATCCGATTTCCGAATTATTATCTAATAAAAATATAATGGTACAGAAAGATTTCAGAATTTTTCTTAATACGATGCGAGCAGAAATCTTTAATATCGGGCAGAGATGTGAACATTACTATATAATTAATTTATTAATAATTTAAAGCCGAGATATTTTTAAAGAAATATTAAAAAAGTTACATTGTAATTTTTAATTAAATGTTAAATACTGTTGGAAATAAACCCACTTTATTAATATTTTGGGAGTGAATTGCAGCTTGATCATTGTTAATTTGAGAAATTGAACTTTCATCCACGATGCGTTGAAAATTAATATCGCTTAGAATTACTCAATTGAATTGGACTATTAGAACGACTGGAAGTCGTACTTTGATCTACGGTTGATAAATGAAGATTATAACGTCCATATTGAAGATTAGTGATTGGACTCGTATCAACTCGTGACTCACGAATTAAACTCAAAAGAGTGTTCGGATCATTCGATTAAATTACTTATTCGAGTGGCAATTAATTCATTAATAAGTTATCATCTAATATAGTTTCACAAGTGGAAGTCATACCCTCTTTTCGAAAATAGTCCCAAACGAAAATTTGAGTAAATTTACGTTTGGACACATGTGTAGTTGTGTTTTGACAACTCTCTTTATTACAGGATTCCTCCGGTATATTAGTACTTTTATTTTGCGCCATGTTTGTATAGATGAAATTGTTTTAAAAAACTTTCAAATTTCATTAGGGGTTTCATGGTTAACTTACTTTGAAAATAAGTGGGAGTTTAAAAAGTCTTATTATAATATAAATAGGCTTACAAATAATAGTTATTTTTAAATTTTAAAGATTTCAAACTTTATTATACATTAACTAGAGATTGCGCCACGTTGTAAAAAAATTTATTGATCTACAACAATCAGCCAATCAGAATGAAAGCCCGCTATGTTATCATTAACCAGTTAAATAATCGATCTAATGATTTTTTTTCTAAAAAATTTATGGCAAAGGGAACAAGAAACTTACTTTTGTGTATTGGACTTTTATTTCATGTGACGTATATATGGAGTATTTTCGACATATACTTTACGTCACCTTTGGTACATGGTATGACCCCACATAAGGTAAAAAAAAAAAAAACATAATTCGACTTTTTACTTCTAAAATTGAAAATATTTGCAATTTTCGAATTAGGTTGATTTACCACCACCCGCGCGAAGGCTTGTACTTTTTGTTGGTAAGCTTCAATCAAAATATAATGTTCATTTCTACTTACGTAAAACAGTATTATTGTCTTTAACTGCTAGTTAATGATATATAGGTGATGGTTTAAGAGCGGATAAATTATATCAATTATATCAAGATGAGAATAATAGTAGCCTATTTACAAGAGCACCTTTTTTAAGGGATATAGTGCTTAATCATGGAACATGGGGGGTATCTCATACGAGAGTACCTACGGAATCAAGACCGGGTCACGTTGCAATAATTGCGGGATTTTATGAGGATGTTAGCGCTGTTACAAAAGGTTTGATAATAGTATTAATAATCAATGTGATCAAATAATTTTAAATAATTTAGAAATTTTGATCTGATTATTTATTTTCATAGGTTGGAAAACGAATCCTGTAGAGTTTGATTCTGTGTTTAATCAAAGTAGACATACATGGTCATTTGGTTCACCGGATATATTGCCTATGTTTGCTGAGGGTGCCTCAGATCCAGAAAGAGTTGATACTTTTATGTATGGACATGAAAACGAAAACTTTGCTGAAGGTAGTTTCTCAATTTATATATTTTTTTTCAATTTTTTATGTTAAGATATGTATTTTTCTTATGTATTTTTTTTTTATTTTAGATGCTACTGAATTGGATACATGGACATTCAATAAATTTGCCGAACTTCTTTCAAATTCATCTTCTAATAATAAACTTTATCAACAACTTCATGATGATAAAATCATTATATTTTTGCATTTGCTTGGATTAGATACAAACGGTCATGCTTATGGTCCTCATTCCCAAGAATATTTGAATAATATTAAAGTTGTTGATGATGGAATTTACAAAACTATTCAATTACTCGATGAATTTTACGGAAACGATATGAAGACTGCTTATGTTTTTACTTCTGACCATGGAATGAGTAATAGAGGTAAAAATATATATATATATATATATAATTAGAGGAGCTATTGAATTAGTTGATTATTTGGTTCTAATTTACAATATAATCAGGTAATCACGGTGATGGACACCCGGATAATACACGTACTCCAATAGTGGCTTGGGGTGCGGGTATAAATAGACCTAATAAGGAACATCCGACTGGTCATGATGAATTTTCAATGGATTGGCAACTTAATAGTGTTCAACGTAATGATATACTTCAAGCTGATATTGCTCCTTTAATGGTAATCTCTAGGTCACTTATTTGATCAGAGCTGCTATGATTTTAGGTTATTAAAATCTAATATATATCATAATTTTAAAGGCTTCTTTAATAGGAATCAATTATCCTGTGAATTCAGTTGGTGAATTACCTTTGAAATATCTCAATAACACTCCATTATTTAAAGCTCAAAGTATCTTTGTAAATGCCAAAGAGATTTTGGAACAATACCAAGTTAAATACGGTTAGCTAGTAGCCCTGTTAGTTTATCTTCAAAATTATTTGTTTCTTATTGTTAAAATTTTTTCTTTTGTTAATTTATTGATTTTCTTTAGAATTAAAAAAACGGACAAAACTAATGTTTAAATCATTTGCTCCTCTGAGCAATTCCACACATTCCCCTGATATTTTTATAAACAATATTCAGCGCTTAATTGATACCGAAAAATATGTGGAAGCAGAAAATTTATGTAGGATATTAGTTAGCCTGTGTTTGGAAGGATTGAGATATTTCCAGACGTGCGTGATTTTTTTAATAGTTTTTTTTTAAACTAGACTGCTTAACTTAGACTATTATATATTACATTTCAATATATTTAATATTCCAGGTATGATTGGTTCATGCTAAGGTCTATAGTTACGGCTGGTTATGTTGGATGGATTGTATATAGCTTGAAATTTACGCTCAAAGAGTATGCATTTAATTACAGCGCACAATCCACTGTAGCAAGCAATGATCCATACGGATTGCTAGTATGTTATTTCTATTTTATTTTTTATATAAATTTGAAATTTCCTTGCTTACTTTATTTGATTATTAGATCAACGTTATTTCTATAATTTCTCTAGTGCTACTAATATGTATTCTTTATGTTGAAGAATCACCTATAACATATTACACTTATGTAATATTTCCCATATATTTTTGGAGAGATGTCATAATAGAGCGCAATATAATTTTAGATTGCTGTAGATCTGCATTGGATAATCAGAGCATCTTCACATCAATAATATACGTTATTGGTTATATTATAGGATTAGAAATTTTGGCAAGTTTTATATCCACCTTTAATGTGGTTTATCAGTGCTGTGTTAAAATATTTTTAACTTTTTTTTTTTCATACAGGTTTATAGTTATTTTGAGCGTAATATATTGAGTATTTGTTTCGTACTAGCTGCGTTATGTCCATGGTTTATTTCATCAAAAATACGGACTGGAAATTCATTATGGTTTTTCGCATGGACAATTTCATGTCTATTTACCAGTATTTTCACATTGCTTCCAGTAGAAAAAGGAGAGGACATCACATTGGTGTATGAATGTTATTATCTTTTATTGATTATATTTAAACATTCTTTTAATAACATTTATTTGTTATTTAGGATTCTTGGTGGATTATTGGTTGTTATTACAGGATGTATTGCTCTGTGGGAAAGCTCTAAATTTACGATTGGATCATATACCAGTGTAAGAAATATGATTGGATTTCAGGTGAGATAAATTTAAATATATATATATATCTTAAAGTTATGTGAATTGAATTTAACATGGCATCTGATGCCAAAATTGGCTGATGCTGAAATTTGGAATCCTATTTAAATTTGCAAATCTACTAAAATTTACTTATACAATTCTAACTCTCCTAACTTAATCCCTAAAAAAGATTAAAAAAACGCATCCATAAAAAAAGAATTGAAATTTTATATAATTAAAATAGGTCCAAATTTCAGCTTCAGCTACCATAATAAATATATATCTAACAAGCCAATCGTATAGGTTGGACTGGTTGTATTAAGTATAATAGTTGTATATGATACTACCAATAAATTAAAAGATAAAGCTGGGCTTCCTTTCTTAAATCAAATTATTGCGTGGATAATTTTAGGTAAGTTAAAATTCTGCACTTATTTAATATTCAATAGTTTGTTCATCCATATTATCTTTTATGTAGCTATTTCAACTGCAACGCCATTTGTTTATGGACTTGGAAAGCAACATTATTTTCAACGTTTAACCACTATATCACTTTCATTTGCTCCGTTATTCGTACTACTGAGTATTTCGTATGAAGTATTATTTTACTATTTCTTAACAATAACATTGATGATATGGCACCAAATCGAATATATATTATTTATTACTTCAAATCCCACGCTAACTTTATCTCACAAAGGGCAAACTCGTAAATTAGTGATTGAAGATATTCGAGTAGCTCTAGTATTTTTGTTTTTCATTAATGTAGCTTTTTTTGGTACAGGAAATATTGCAAGTTTAAGTAGTTTTTCTTTACAAAGTGTATATAGACTAACCACCGTCTTTGATCCATTTTTAATGGGTGCATTATTAGTATTTAAAATATTAATCCCATTTTTTATCGTTTCTTCAGTATTCGGGGTTATTAACAAATCGTTAAATTTACCACCATTCAGTTTATTTTTATTAGTTCTTTCGACGTCAGATATTATGACAATGAATTTTTTTTATTTGGTTAGAGATTATGGAAGTTGGTTGGAAATTGGAACTACTATAAGTCATTTTGTCATTAGTTCATTATTTTCATTATTTATGATATTATTATTTTTATTAAGTGAATTGTTTGTTGGTGAGGTGATTGTTGATTTTAGAAAGATTACAGATGAAAAGAAAGTGAAATAAAGATAAAAACTTTATTAAGTCTCGCATGACAAAATTATTCGAATATTCGCGTTATTTGTCAATTCAAAAGTTTTCATTCGAATTTTATTTCAAATGTTTCGGATATAGTGTTTGCATTTGGACTTTCCAATAAAAATTTTGATTTGGACTTGGACATGGACCAGTCCAAATAGTGTCCATGTCTATATCTTTCTTTGCTAAAATTTTCGGGAATTTTCGAAGTTTGCTTGAGTTTTAGCCTCAATATTGCTCTTTCCATTCGGGATATTTAAGTGTCTTATGTCCAGCAAACACTGTTCGGATATTATTAAAGTATCCCAGAATTTATGAAACTGTAATACAAGTTTGAATGGCCTTATTTAAACATTTTCTCTTAAAAATCTATTATATGGAGTGCTCCGTATTAAAAGGTCCCATTTTTACATTTATCTCATTTTGAGATAATTGAGTTTAACCATTTGTTTTGATTTTCGGACTGATTCGGGATTAATTAAATTTCACGATTTTGATTGGTTAAAGAAGGCAGGTGACTATCGGATAATCTCGTGACGTGTTGGCTCTACGCAGCCTCATGTAATTTTTCTTTTTAAATTATCTTGATTTTTTATTATGCAAATCAACTTTTATTAATAATTGAAAAATATCAATTATGTCAAAATTTACATGAATTTAATAAAAACTCATTTTTCAAAAAATTGTAAAAATGGGCCCTTTTAATACGGAGCACTCCATATAATTGACGGGTTTTAATCCCTTAATATATTATAATACGCTGTATTAAAATATTGATTTATCATAATGGTCGATGATATATTCTTAAAGGTTTTTATTTTATATATGTCGTACGTCGGAATGGAATTATTGTGGATTTAGAATCCACCTAAATTGATTCCAAATAAACATAAGTTGTAATAGAATTCTAAAATGTGCCTGAGTCGTTAAAGAATTCCAATTCAACATACACCAAATTTATGTGTATTCCAAATTATTTCATCAATGCTTTTGTTTTGAAATTTAAGTCACTTAATATATGGTTTATTTTTTAAAGCATTACATGAAATTTTTACATACACATGATTAGTATTTCGCACGGTACAAATTTTTCATTTGCGCTTTTTGTATTTGCAGTTAATATTATCTAATTGTGAGGAAGATTGTATAATAGACACTTTTTGAACGTTTACGTACGTTGAAAAAACATTCGTTATAGAAAATTTTTGTGCTCGTTATATCTGAAGGTGTTATAGGAACGTTTAAATCTCCAGGGTCGACTGTACTACAGTATTTAATTCTAGAAATTTATAAGTAATCTAATAATGTTTTCTTGTATTTTCTGGATCTATGTAAAACCTTAATACAAATAATCAAAGACTTTTACGTGCTATAAAGGATTTACGTCGACTATTAGTCAGACCTCCCTAAATGCATGACCTCTAAATGCATAGCTTGGCTTGGTCCCAACTTATATGTTACTTATAGATTTTTATCTCAGATGTTTATCGGCCCCTTGGCTATGCATTTAGAAAGGTCTGACTGTATAGATATTCCTACAATATGAAGGTGTAAAACACTTCTATTTTAAATCCGTGTATTATAGTTGTAAAAAGTATACATGGTATGGTTTCAAAATAAATATTTTACACCCCCATAATATACAATTTTGGTCATCCGATCTCAAAATCATACATTCGGTGTATGTAATTTCCGTAAAATAGAAAGACTTTATTGGTATTAATTTTTAATGATCGATCAATGCAATTTTTTTATTTGATACACGTACATCAAAAAAAATCTCCACCAAAACTGAAAAAAAAAAACCTTGAACACTATAACGAAAAAATCACCCCAAACTCCAAATCAGCAGCAGCAACTCCAACAACGACATTAAAAATTATACTCTAATGATAACGGCACAGCACCGAAAACGATTTTCTAGCAAGAAAATAAATTATATTAATATAATAATAGATATAATAAAACCGTACAGTATATTGGTATCTGTTAACTATTATTTAGATTTAACTAAATAATACTCAGGCCACACGACAAGGACGTCAATACCAAAAACTATTAAAGATTGCAAAACTATACCAAGCTTTCACAAAGTTGTACCCATCGTCGAGAGATTTAAATTCACTGTAAAAAAAGTTTGTACTCTCTAGGGCAAAGAGCCTTCCAAGGTAAGGAGGGTGGCATATCTTCCAACCACGTTCTTAACGCTTTTCTTTGCACGGATCAGTCAATGCGTTATAAAAGAACTACTTACCCTTTTGAAAAAAATCCATATCCCCTGGAAATCTTTCAAAGACGAAAAAGTTAAATAGGCATAGCAACTGAACTAGAGCACAAAGATACCCAAAACATTATAAAGCGTTTTCTTAAATTACGTAGATTTTTAAACTGTCACTAAATCCATGCATTAGGTAGAAATTAAATTCTCTTATCATTCAAGTTTATTTAGAATTTAGAATACTATATTGAATTTCAAATACACATAACTCTGTACTGACACTCTTCAGCAATAAGAAAATGTCGATATATCCAGATGTCGCATCTCTATTTATACCGATATCATAATGATTATATATAAATATATCGATTTAGCAAGCGTCTAACTCAACAAATGGATATAACACATCGCCAACTTATGGTGACACTCAAGGCAATACAAGGATGGACAAGCGGAAATAATGATATCGATAAATGTATCAACTTAAAGTTACTAAATATGGCCTTAGTTTTTTATTGCCGATGATATAATTTAATGTATGTAAATTTGTGGCACATGTGAAAATACCATACCATATAATCTGCTATATATAATGTTTAACCAGATCAGTATGGTATTGACTTAAATAGGGCATTTTACACCTCCATACTAACGGATTTATAATCACTGATTTGCACTTGCCGTATAAACGCGAAATAACGTCCATCTGCGCATTAATTTCGGATATGCCCATGTACGTACGTACGTTATTTCGAAATAAGGTGGATTTTTTGAATCCAATAACATTGGAAAAAGTGCACTTCGGAATGCGCACTTATGGAAAGTAATCTACATATAAAGTTACATAATTACATTAGACTGATCAAATGATGTGCACTCATAGCACTCATAGAAAGTACATGTGAAGTGCATTTATAGAAGGACTCGATTTTCAAAATAACGCCCACGAACGTTATTTCGCGCTTATACGTAAGTATATACTATTTTATTGTACACTTCTTATGTGAGCACCTAGCCATTTTCATGCATATTATTGGGTCAATTCTAATACATGATAAACAAACTTTGTTCACCTCCTATCGGAGGTGAACAAAATTTGTGTATCACGTTTAGAAATGACTCAATAAGATGCAGAGAATGTCTAGGTGCTTACGTCAGAAATGTACAATAATGTTCATGTTTCTTCACAGCAGACACCATGTTATGACGTGCCCTTCGGTCACGTCATAAGCACAATGTCCTAGTGAATAATCAGTTATCATCAATAACATGATCAATAACAAGTACATATTAGGCCATGCAAATAAAATTAATTGGTTCTCGTAACATTTTAAGACCCAACCAAGTGCACCCGGCACCCGGATGTTATTGTTAGAATCTAAAAAATGTTATATATATTTTTTAAATTTTTAACTCTTTATATAAAAATATGTATAGTAATCTTAAAAATTATATAAAATAACATTTGACTTTTTTAAAAAAATTCACCCGGCCGGGTTATGAGAACCAATTTTATTTATGTGTGTGGCCTTATTATTATATTATTATTATTACTACTATTACTGTTATTATTATTATTATTATTATTATTATATAGTAATTACAGTAGAAAGTTTAATTTTAAAAATTTTAAATTTATAGAACCATGAAGCTGATTTTCTATATTTAGCTAAATGGCAAGAGATTTTTTAGCAATTTTAAGATATAAATTTTTATAGGATAAGTTTAATGCTCACCAGTGGTGAACTTCACCAATCCAATTAGAATTAAGGATCAGGTGTAACATGCAAAACAATTTTGTATAACAAAAATAAGAATTTTTTAAAAAATCGCTTCTAACTAAAAATTTTGTCTATGAAACTACTTTTTTTTATGCAAAAAAAAAATTTCTTGTAAAATTTTGGTATAAACTATACCCCCTGCCCCATCCCAGTTCTTACCCTTACCCTAATATTAAAGAGATTTAATTTTTATTTGTTTTGCTACATATAATTATGTATAGATGGATAATCACCAGTGAATTTCACCACTGGTGAATGCTAAATTAATTCATTTTTATATTTTATAAATATTTATAAATATATATTAAATTATAATTATAATTTTATATTTAGCTACAAGTACTCCAGTAAAAAAAGTATTTTTTTCATAGCAAAAATTCAATTACTGATAAATGAAGTAATTTAAATCTAGAAACTAAAGGATGGTGAAAAATTAATAAAGATAATAAAACAGATAAATAAAATATAGTAATATACAAGTAATATACAATAAAGATAATAACAGATAAATAAAATAAAATAATATACTATAGTACAAATTTATTAAAATAAAATTTATATATATTATAATTTTTAATAACTTAGCTCAAATAAATGTAGCAGCTTATGTTAAAATTGGCATATGCTAAAAATTTAAGTTATTTTATTATAAAATTATAAAATTTTAGAAGGCTTTTTCAGAGGTGTTTTTTTTATAGTTTGTTTAGGGTTTAGGGTTAGGATTATTAATAAAAGAGTATACCATATATTTCTGGAAATAACCACCTCCAAGAAGCTACCCCCTCATTTTTTTAAAAATTTTTAAAGAAATTATTAGCAGTTGCTACATATAAAAGTCTAAAGTTTACTAAGTAATCTCAAAAGTGGTATTAATTAAAGTTGTTTAGCACAAAGAAATACACTTAGAGTAATTGGTGGTATTTGGACAACTTTTTATTAGTATGTTTTTTAATTTTTCAAAAAATTTAACAATCTAAAAATAAGCTACCCTACATTTTTTGTAGAACTTTTTGGCCAAAAAGGGTAGCATATTTTCAGAAACATACAGTATGTGAATTTTAGTAGGTATTATAGATTTTAATAGAAATCCCAAATTTCAGCATAAGCCAATTTTAGCATAAGCTACCACAATAAATTTAAATTAATATAAAATAATCTAGCCAAAAAGAATTAATTCAAATATAAAAGTAGTCTATTTAAAACAAACAATAAATTATAAATCAACAAAATATAGTGCTTGGATTGATTTAATTAATTTGATCAATTCAAATAAGCTATTAATTTAAATTAGAATTTTTTAACTCAAGTTATATATTACTAAACAAGTTTACTAAAATGCACTACTAGTATTAATACTATAATGATTTTCACCAATCAAATAAAAAAAAAACTTTTGCAAAATTTTACTATATACTAGGTCTCATTCTAACCCCTAACTATTAATACTAACTTAATATTTATTAAATTTAATTTTTGTTTATTTTTTTTGTTATTGTTGTCCAGAGCGTAGCGGAGGACTTTTAAGGTTTACATATGGTAATACAAAAGTTACGTTTTTGATGCATCAATAGTTACATTTTTGATTTTTTTTAAGTTTTTGCATCAAAAACGTAATTTTGAAAATTCATGTCTGTTTGCACGCATGATGCGTGATTATAAGACTATATCGAACAACAACCGGATTAGGGACGATTTAGATCTAGATCTAGATCTCTAGATCAGAGATCTACTTTTCTTATATTCGCTTTTATTTATTTTTTTCTTCAGTATTTCACTTGGAACTGAAGAAACCAAAATCTTGCAAGTAGTTTTTTTTTTTTTTTTTATAGCTTTAACTAATACCGACTCTTGTAGATTTAGCTTCGCTAAAATGCCAAATTGTAGAGATTAGGACCGGAAGTTAAGTGGTTTTTCATTGATTGATTTTACTTTGTTGTTTTTCTTCTGGGTTGTGAAAATTAGAACCAGAAGATAATTAGGTTTTTCTTCATCAACAATTTTGTTTTTTTCTTCCGACTTGAACTAATACTTACTTTTCTTGTAGTGCTAGAATATTGGGTAAAGATTAAAACTGGTTTTGGAAGATAAATGTAGTAATTTTTTTTTATTATTTGCTTTTTTTTTCATTTCAGCTAAACTAATTATTCTTTTGCGGGTTTAGCTTCATTAGAACTTTAGGAGTGAAGATTAGAACTGGAATCACATAAAAGGTTTCTCTTTTTAGATAGCTTTGCTGAATCAATAGTAAGTCGTTTCAGTGTCGTCATTATTGGAGTCTTCACGGGTATGATTTCGCTGCCTCAATATCAGGACATGTCCTGGTGTAGTTTTATTGTATCAGTGGCATTGTTTTTAGATTTCGCTTAATTAAGATAAGTAATTATCTTATAGTTTGCTTGCTTTTTTTTTTCTTTCTCAGCTTGAACTATTCTTTCTTTTTCTAGGTTAACCTTTGACGGAACAATGGGTAGGTCACTTCGGAGTCTTCGCGGGTTTCACCATTTTAGTGTTGTCATCACCGGTTTTGGAACTTGTTTCGGTGTGATTCTGTCACTTTAGCGTCGTCATTTTTGGAGCTTTCGTTTAAGACAAGTAGTTTCTCTTATCGTTTGCTTGCTTTTTTTTCTTTCTTACTTGAACTAATTCTTTTCTAGGTTAGTTTAGCTGGAACAATGGGTAGGTCGCTTTGGATATAGTTTCATCTTCTTAGTGTTCTCATTGTCGGTTTTGGACTTGTCTTGGATTCTATCATTTCAGCGTTGTCATTTTAGAGCTTTTATCGATTGCTTGTTTTTTTTTCCTCTTTTTCAGCCTGAACTAATTCTTTTCCTTTTTATGTTAGCCTAGCTAGAACAATAGGTAGATTCTTTGCTATCGCATTGTTGGGGCCTTTCCGTTTATAATTTTGCCAGCTCAGTGTTGTCGTTTTTGGAACTTGTTCTGGTATGATTTTGCCTCTAGGTCGTCATTTTGGAACTTTCACTATCGTTTTGTTGAAAACACTATTTGTGGTCTTGTCGCTTTTTAGTGTTATCATTGTGCGACATCTGCAAATTTTATATATAAATATATATTGATTACTAACTGGTAAGATATATATTGATACCCATCACCTATGCTGATTACTATCGATAGTGATAGTAATCAATATATATTAATATATCGATTACTATCAATAGTGATAGTAATCGATATATATCGATATATCGATTACTATCACTATTGATAGTAATCAGCGTGGGTGATGGGTATCAATATATATCAATATATCAATTATAATCGATAGTGATAGTAATCGATATATATTGATATATATCGATATTAATCGATATATATCTGATATAATATCAATTAATAATTATTATATTCACATAATCATGCTTTTTGAATATTTTACAGGTTTTCGCAAGGTTTCGCAATTTAATTATAAATTTTTATT